>QFFD01001222.1:0-19377 GCA_003314615.1 Pholiota microspora
GACAATGAGAAGACGGAGGACAGTATGAGCATGAGCTTCATGTCAGCATCTACTTCAGCCTCTTCTTCCAATCCGCTAAGCTCCTCAACATCTCGTACAACAAGACGACCACGGGCAAGTCGGTTGGATCCAAGCTTCCTAAAATCCAAATCGAAGGGATCATCTCTTGGAAGTCTTAGGGAAGACGACGAGAATGAGAGTCGCAGTCAGCCATTATCTGACATGAATCTCAACCGAATGGGTTCCAATGAAGAGTCCAGTGGAAGCGATTCCAATTTACATGTACCTAAGGGACGAGACCGTAATCCTAGCTCGCCCGGCAGGCGCGCGCCTTCGACAGGGAAGGCTAGTATGCTTTCTGCCTCCGCGAGTAAGACGACCGGAAGGCGTCGGTCCAATATCGGGCCAGTTCGAAACGAGAAAACTAGACGTCGGTCGAGCATAATTCCACCAATACCACCTTTGCCAGATGATGTCGCGAAGGGAGGTAGCCTGAGTGCCCGTCGGGTGCTGATATCAGCCAGTCCAGGGAAGAGACAGAAGAGACTATCCTTGACTCGAGTCGTTAACACGGGTTCGCTCAAGCTCAAATCCACAACATCGTCGACAAGTGTATCCAACTTGTCTGCAGTCTTCGATCCGAATACTAGCGGCGACTTGAGTGCTGGCAAGTCCGGGTTTAGGCCAACTTGGCGCTAAAAGGAGCGGATTTCATGTTATTCGAGGTATATGTGGAACATATCACCATATATTCGTTTGTGTACTTGTATATTTTTTGTCTTCGTTCATTGTTAATGTTCTTCATGATGTTCAGTATTTGTTCACGACCCTCTATGCCTAATTTCTTTCTTAGCTGTGCAAGAATGTTCTGTACCACCCTATGTTGTGTTATACCCCATCGGACGTATTATTTAGAATCTATATCTCCGCGGCCAATGGATATCCCACTGTATTCTCGTACCTGAATACCTTCTCAAAGTTGGATATTGAAGTTCATATGCCTCGACACTGATTCCAACCATGAAAGCTTTCAGAATTATCAAGTGCGAATCAATAAATATATTAACTAGATCACACGCTTCACTTCGAAGAAAGACTGGAATAATATGTGAATGAGTTTGTGTATTTGCGACATAGGAAATATTCACCTTCAAGTAATATACCTGCCAAGCGACCACGGAAAACAATACGACAGTCTGAAGTATTGACCACCATTTTACGCGGGAGTTTGTAGATTCAGCAGTGTTTCGGTGTGCCTTCTCTCTGACTACAATGTATTCTTGTTCATCCTTGACTGAAGTCAGTCCTGAGGCAAGTTGTCTGATTTCGCGTTCAATAGGCGCAACGATATCTAGCAAAGGATTTCAGTTCCCGAACTCGCATTATTCAACAGTTCAAGAAGAGCTGACCGTCTCCTGAAACATATATGACACCGTGCACGTTGAAGCTATGTAACCGGTCACCATATGGAGAGCAGACTTGAGTGTGAGTTACATACCTGACCATCTTATCCGCAATGGCGCTCATTTGATTTGAGAAGCAATACTCATGGCGGCCATCTTTCTCTGCAGTGATGGCTATTTGCCCTGTCGATTGTCTGATTTGCTTGCTCAGTACAGTTCCTGTGGGATCTGACAGCTGCAGACTAGGATGAGCGGTGTATTTAACCCGGCGTTGAATATTGCAGTACCCAGAAGTCTATGTCAAGATGGCCTCCCTCGCCAACCTGATATGTAACGGTCATCTATACTCGCGAACAGTTAAAGCCTAGTAAATGCATATAGAACAAGCTTTGCGGACCTTGTCATGGACATGTAGATCCTCGAAAAAACATTCCTTCTTTCCAGCGGAGACTTCAATTAGATGGGCGTTAACAAGGGATGAAATTAGAGTAAGGATAGAAAGACATGTCAAGAGAAGCGAAGGGGTATAGAGACGGGGCATGGTGGCCTTTTGAGAGATTGTGGTGAGCTGTACACGACGCATTGCAACTGACCCCAAACTAGGGTCACGGGATCCACGCCTATCACGGCAGCCAGGATTTTCTTATTCTCCGAGTCTTTATATCCTCTCTACATCGACCTTGCTCAACTACACCATCTCCTGCACACTATGTCTGAAAACACTTCTGCGCTTGTCCCCAGAGTACGTACATTGGTCCCCCTTTCTCCGATCTCTTTGCTCCTCGCGTGATCCCTTGCGTGTTTCAACCATCCACTGATCACCTATCCTCGTTCATCTAGGATGAGGAAGTCGATGTTCACTTCGAACCCGTAATCAGGCTCACAGAGCAAGTTGACACGAAAACGCACGAGGAGGACGAGGAAGTGCTGTTCAAGATGTGCGTCCATTTAATCAACATTATCGTGATAAATCGCACACACTGACCAACTTGCGATGTTGCCGCTCCAGGCGTGCCAAACTATTCCGATTCGACGGAGAATCTACCGAGTGGAAGGAACGTGGAACTGGCGATGTTCGTCTCCTGTCGCATAAGGAAACCAAGAAAGTCAGGCTGGTGATGAGACGCGACAAGACTTTGAAGGTCTGCGCAAACCACATTAGTGCGTATCTTTGTCCAGGTAATCTTTGGCACTTTGACTGATTCTAGTTCATAGTCTCGGGAGCCATGCGATTGCAACCAAACGTTGGATCTGACAGAAGTTGGGTCTGGAAAGTCGCCGCCGATTACTCGGAAACTCCCCCGACTTCGGAGACTCTCGCAATCCGTTTTGCCAACCAAGACAGTAGGTGCTCATCTCTCATTCCAGATTGAACATCTATCAACCCAGTTTTAGATGCTGCACTCTTCAAGGCCGCATTCGAAGATGCCCAGAAGAAGAACCTCGGCTTAGGTTCTGATGAATCCAAGGACGAGCCTAAATCCGCAGAGCCAGAGGAAAAGAAGGAAGAGGAGAAGGAGGAGGCAGATGAGAAGAAGGAAGAAGAAGACGCCAAAGCAGAGGAGACAGAAACTGCGGAAGAGAAGAAAGATTGACCGACCTAATCTCGATGATTGTGTTATTCTACTCGTCTGCGTCTTCTTTCTAGTGTCTGCCTCATACCAGTATATCCCCATTTCAAATTTTACATTGTGATACAATACGGAGAAGTGTAAAAATTTTGTAAATGTTGTTCATCCGTCTTTTTGTCTCAACATTATAAATTTTCGGTAAGGGTTTGATGGTGTACATTACAATAGGAAGAATGTTTACAACACACGCAAGTGTACATGTGATTAGGTGAACTCCATGTTCTATACAATTTTCAAGTATAGCTCTAACGTGTTGGTCTATGCAGTATCTGTCTTTTTCTGCGAGTACAACTCCTCCTCCTTGGCCCAAGCCTGCCAAAACAACATGCCTTGACCTCTCTTCCAATACACAGGTGGTGACACACCGTTGACAGTATCGGTCGTGATAAGAACATGCGTAATGGCCTAAAGGAAGGGGAGAAAATTATCAGTCAACAAGTTTCGATGCTTGAATACAGGTTTATACGCACTGAACCACTGTACATGGCAAGGGAGGGATATCATCATCAATACCAAGTTATACACATCAGAGGAACTAATTTTGCTTACGGCGCTTCATACATTGGGTCCAAGAGGAGCTTCTCCTGTAGTACAAGTTGATTTCAGATGATCAGATTATGAGAATCTATAACGTACCATTATTCCTCGGAGTCCCCGCGCTCCACCTCCACGTTCGAAGGCTTTCTTACAGATTTCATCTATCGCAGCACTGGTGAAGCGAATTTCGATGCTGGAATATCCAAACAGTGATGTATACTGCGATATGAGGGAGCCCTTGACCTCTGTCAATATTCGTCGGAGATCCGGAATGGTCAAGGGAGCCAAAGATGTTATTGAAGGAAGACGACCAACAAATTCTGGAATAAACCTGAAGATAAGGTCAGTTTACTGCAAGGGAAATCCGAGCTGTCCTACCCATATTGCACAAGGTCTGAAACTTTGCATCAGAATCAAAACAGTCAATGGTACGACTATAAATCACCTGAAGTCTCGACGAGATCTAGAGGGTTATGAGGGGTCTTGCGATTTGAAGTGAAGAACGGCAATGATGTATCAGATGCTAAAGTAGCAGTGAATCCAATGGACTGCAGGAAATTGTCAGGCAACATTAGACGAGAAGCTGGCGCTGACTGACTCCTTTGGCAAGGCGTTGTTTGATAATTTTATCCAATCCGACGAAGGCACCGCTCAAGATGAAAAGTACATTTGAGGTGTCGATATGGTACACGTCAGGTTTCGCTGAGGGTGAAAATAAGCAGTCAAATTGGAAGACAATAGACGAGATTTGACTTACGCGTACTAGCAATATGGGGTACTCGTTGTCCTCCTCTTGTTGTTGGGTCTGGAGGGGGAGTGTCTATGGCACCACCTCCTTTTGCTTGAACAGTGACTACCGCCCCTTCCAACATGCGCAATAATGCTTGCTGCACACCCTCTCCCCCAACATCCCTGGAGCCTTCTGAGCCTGAACTAGACCGGCGTGCTATCTTGTCAATTTCGTCTATGTAAACTATTCCAGTGCTGTTGATAAAATTAGATTATGTACTTGGGTTCCGCGGGCTATCACACTTGCCTGGCACGTATCGGATCCCAATTCGCCGCTTGCACCTGCACTACATGAGTTCAAACTTTTCGAATATATGATTGGGTGACAAACCAGCCGCTGAATGGCAGCGTCTACGTCCTCGCCTACATCTATTATTTCGCGGAGTCAGAAATGAAACGGGGGACCGAAATTTGACTTACATCCAGCCTGTAAGCCCATGAGTATGTGTCCCGTTGTTACTGGATATTCCTCACCTGCGTAAACGATGTAGCATCGCTGATAGAGAAAGGGACATCAAGTACTTTGGCCAACGTTCGAGCCAATAGCGTCTTTCCTGTAAGCTTTTCAATAGAGAGCATGAAGACAGCGGTGGTTGAGTCCTACCAGAACCCGTTGGACCTCTGCAATAGTTGGTCAGTGGAAGATCGTCACGGAGATGCATGAACTCGACTACATACAGAACCAGGACATTACTCTTTTCAAAAAGAGGTAATTTCTCCCGACTTCTTAAGGACATAATGGAAGGGACCCTCTTGCGTAAAGGGCGTAATCGAGCGGTTTCTACAGAGCGGGACATTAGAATCTTTCAGAAAACTCAACATTGACAGCAAAATACCGGGAGCATCACCACCATCGATGTCTGGCTCATGAAAACTAGCATATTCTTCTGGTTCTGTAGCTGCGAGATTTGCTCGCACGCGATTGTAATGATTAAAAACACTGAAATCTAAACATCATTATCTCAACACAAGTATTCAAAAAAAGACTTACGCCACAGAGAGAACTTTCTTCGCTTGTTCCTGCCCTACAACGTATTGACTAAGATATTCCACTAGCTAGTAGCAGAACGGGTAGAATGCCTTGTGAGATTTGAAATACTAGACGAGGCTCATGACTCAACATACCTCGCGTGGTGTTGCAACGCTGGATCTCAAAGGTGTATAAGTTTGGTCCGATTCGCTATGCTCATGACCATGACTGCGAGGTTGAGTGCGCAGAGTCCTGGTATTCGGACAGGCGTGGCGAAAGACGCGATAGGAGGCACTGGTCGATTGAAGACTGGCCCGAGGCCACGACATTAGGCAAGAGATAGATCCGATAGATATAAGCCCGGGTTTCTAGAAAAGGACGGTAGCCAATACAAAGCCGTTAGATAGAAAGAGGCAGAAAGTACTATTGTAGGAGCATCATCGGCGTGGTCAAATCGTGTTGGTATGTAAATGACTCCCCGATTTGGCAACCAGCTATTTGTTCAGCAGAAAGGTTGCCAAATAAAGTGTAGAAGCGAATTAGCGCTCACGCCGACGCTCATCAGCTTGACACTTGCCTCCCAGACCAACACTTCCACTTCCCGTGAATTTGTTTCTTAATTCTAATGGGCAGGAATACGCGTTCTCCTTCTCCTCGCAGGAGACATGACGACCACGGCAAACACGCTGAAAGGGATTCTCGCTCTCGTCATGACTCAAAACGGTCCAAAGACGATGTTGGAAGGTCAAGAAGAAGCCGCAGTCGTAGTCCGACTAGAGATAGGGACAAGGATGAGGACTCCCATCATCGAAAACGTGACAGAAGCCGGAGTAGAGACCGCAGCGAGCGCAAGGAGAAGAGGTAAGTGAATACTCGATGGTATGTACAATATTCTAACATCCGGTCATTAGACGGAAACGAGATAAATCGGAGGAGAGAAAGGCCAGGAAAGCCGAGAAGAAACGTCTACGGGAAGAAGATGAAGCTCGTCGCGTTGCAGAGCTCAGCATCTACAGCGCCACTGACAATCCATTCCATGATATTAACCTTGGCCAGCAATTCAGCTGGCACAAAAAGAACGAAATGGAACGGAAGAAGGGAATGACATTGGCTGAAGCACAGCACAAGGATGCTATACGAAGGCAGGAGGCAAAAGAAGAATTGGAACGGCTCAACAAGCGACGTGCGGAGCGAGAGGTTGAAGCTAGACTCCGTGAAGAGGAAGAACTCAGGATAGCCAGACTTCAAGAGTCGGCACAGATGTCGGAATGGTTATCCAAGGACGGTGATTTCCAACTGGAACAAGAACGAAGGAGAGCTGCTATTCGTATCAAGGAGAAGCGCGCAAAGGCTATTGATTTCTTGGCCTTGAACTTGAAGTATGTCAAGGCGCCAACAGAAGACGACGACGACAAAGACGAGGAAGATGAGGAAGCCGGTTTGGAAATCGATCTGGACGAACCGTATAATATATTCGATGTGAGTACGACATAAGCAATCTCACATAGCATAATGCTCACTTCTGCAATAGAGTCTGTCGACTGCCCAAACTCACGAACTGCATGATGACATAGAACGATATTTGACTTTGGAGAACTCAGACGTTAACCTAGATTTCTGGACAGTACGTCAACGTCCTTGTTCTATGAAACGTAAATGCATGCTCAGATAAATTCACAGAACATGATGGTTGTCTGCAAAGACCGTCTGGATCGTATTGAATCAAATGAAAGGATTGGGCTTGCAGCGACGGCAGCCGTAGAAGCTGATATTGCTGCTTTACTCTCCGGAAAGACGTACGAAGACCTGAGTGCTCTTCAACGGCGGATTCAAGAGAAACTGACAAGCGGGGAGCCTGTGGATACTGACTATTGGGAAGGCTTGCTGAAGAAACTATTGGTGTGGAAATCTAAGGTGAGTAATGCCTGATACCGCCCTATTTCCCTGACTCAACTCTTTCATGTAGGCAAAACTAAAGAGTCTTCATGAAGTAGTGGTCCGCAACAGGCTTGAACAGCTCAGGAAACGCCAGCGTGACGAAGCTTTACAAGCGCAGGAAGAACTTCTAGCAGGCGTTGCGAGATCTGCTTCAAGGAGAACTGCTCCAGATGTGTCTGTGGACGTGGTAATGACGGAGGAAGTGATCCCAGTGGAAGACATGGAAATATATGATCGGTCTATGAGCCCTCCATTAATCGACATTACCAAATTATCACCGGACGAGCGAGACATTGACATCATTCTTGACAAAGAAGACCGAAGGATACTGGTATGTAACTGGTGATTTTCCTAATGCTGCTTTATCTCTAATCAATTTACTGCAGTTTGAACAACGACGGGCAGTGGCTGCTTCTCGCTTCGTTCCCAAAGTTGCACTACCCACCGTTGTTGAAGAGCCTACTGAAGAAGCTGCAAGTGGGGCTGATCTCGCATCGGAAGCCCTGTACAGAGCGGAAGCGGAGAAGGATCTTGATGAGGAAGAGGAATTGTTCAATCTCGAAGAAAATATCGCCAATCCTACCACATATAACTGGGAAGATAAATACCGACCTCGTAAACCAAGATATTTTAATCGTGTCCATACAGGTTATGAGTGGAACAAGTACAATCAAACACATTATGAGTAAGTGAAATCAGTATCTAGTCAAGTATTACCTCACTCCTTTGTAGCACCGACAATCCGCCTCCGAAAGTTGTTCAAGGATACAAAGTATGTTGTTATTCAAATTTCCTATTTTTATCGAAGTGCTCATGTCATATTTTCAGTTCAACATCTTCTACCCAGATCTCATCGATAAATCGAAAGCTCCAACTTACAAGATTGTCAAAGAACCAGGGAACGACGAAACTGTTCTACTACATTTCAGTGCCGGCCCCCCATATGAAGATATTGCATTCCGCATTGTCAATCGTGAATGGGAGTTCTCCCACAAACGGTATATAATCATATATATTCAATTCTAGTTCTATGCTGACGACAACGAACACAGGGGATTCCGAAGCAGCTTCGACAGAGGATGCCTGTCACTGTGGTTCAATTTCCGCCGTAATGTGGGTGCCGTTATCTTCATATATGACTGTTTACTCATTTTTCTCTGTAGTTCTATCGAAAATAATGGATCCCTTGTATTTCTTTCCTTTAGCGTTTAGTTTTTGGCATGGTCTGTATAGGTATATACGTAGAGCGAACAATCTATCGGGCATGTACACATTGCCAGTGGTCTTTATGCGACCGGTACATCTTCCAACACACAGTCCTTGGTTTCCAGTTCAACTCAGTTGCTGCCAGGCATCTTCATCTGATTTTTAGAGTTTGGAATGACTCGACCTCTCCAGTCTCAGGATTTGTCCTTGCCGAGGAGCAAGATAATCGGCTTATCAATCTGTCGTGCTCATGTGACTTATTATTACATCGCGCCCGAAGAAAGATTGGTTCTAAGCCTCAGCTCTCTCTTTCTGTACACTACTAATCGACCATTTCTCCCTCAACCCATAACCACCAACCGAATTGTCAAATACAAGCTACAGCCATGGCTGATTCGTCAAGCATAGCGAATAAGATGGACATTGATGAGACGTCCATCGATGAAGGCCTCTACTCGCGTCAACTGTGAGCTACTATATTTCGTCTGCAGACTGTCTTTCCAATACCTCGCTCTAGCTATGTCTTAGGACACGAAGGTTTGTGATCAACCGTTGTGTCATCTTGTATTTCGCACTAACTTCAAATCAGCTATGAAGAAGATGGCGGCGTCTAATGTCCTCATCGTTGGTTTACAAGGCCTCGGTGTAGAAGTTGGTCAGCCGATCTCATTGCGTGTATACTACTCAACGTCTTAACATGGAATCACAGCGAAAAACGTTGTTCTCGCTGGTGTCAAATCCGTCACTATCTTCGATACTACTCCCGTAACTCTCCAAGATCTTAGCACACAGGTACGTCATTCACAATCGCAGCTGGCCTGGCGTTTCTCAATCGCATGTAGTTCTTTTTGCGCCCCGACGATATTGGAAAGACGCGTGCTGCTGCTACTTTACCCCGGCTAGCAGAATTGAACGCCTACGTTCCCGTTCGAGATCTTGGCGGAAAGCCTGGCGATGAGATTACAGTTGACCTTATCAAAGGTTTCCATGTACGTCTAAATGTATGCTCAATTTATTGCTTTTTTTTCTAATGCAATACCTCAGATTGTGGTCCTTTGCGGGGTCTCGTACAAGAAGCAGTTAGAGATCAACGACTGGACTCATCAGAACGGGATACACTTCATTGCAGCAGAAACTCGAGGTCTCTTTGGGTAGGCGTTCTTCTATCCTTCCGAACTACCTGATTAACATATATGCTACAGCTCTGCATTCAATGACTTTGGGTCCAAATTCACTTGTGTAGATCCCACTGGAGAGCAACCTCTTTCAGGCATGATCGTCTCGGTAGACAAGGTCTGCTACAACTTTCGTGGCATTAATTTTCTTCGTGCTGACTCTCCATCAGGACGGTGAGGGTGTGGTTACGTGCCTCGACGAAACCCGTCATGGATTGGAAGATGGGGACTTTGTGACTTTTGCTGAAGTTCAAGGGATGACCGAGTTAAATGGGTGCGAGCCCCGCAAGATTACGGTAAAGGGGCCGTATACATTTTCTATTGGCGACACTTCAGGCCTCAGCGAGTACAAAACTGGTGGAATATTCACCCAAGTCAAAATGCCCAAGATTTTGGACTTCGTATGTCATTTGCCTCTTTCCAGGCACTTATAGCTGACAATTTCATCAGAAACCTTTGAGGGAATCCTTGAAAAGCCCGGATTATTTGATCACAGATTTTGCCAAATTCGATCGTCCAGCTATACTTCATGTTGGATTCCAAGCTGTCTCAGAATTCGAGTCCATCCACAATCGTTCCCCAAGACCTCGGAACGAAGAAGATGCTGCTCAAGTTGTTGCACTGGCCAAAACACTTGACGCCGATGCCGACGAGAAGATTTTGAAGGAACTGTCTTTTCAAGCTACCGGAGATTTATCACCAATGAATGCAGTTACAGGAGGTTTCGTTGCACAAGAAGTTCTCAAGGCGTGCTCTGCTAAATTCCATCCAACATTCCAACACATGTATTTCGATTCTCTGGAGTCTCTTCCTGATGACCTTCCAACCGAAGAAGATGCTCAGCCAATTGGCTCCCGATACGACAGGCAAATCGCAGTCTTCGGAAAGACATTCCAACAGAAGATCGCAAACCACCGTCAATTCCTTGTGGGATCAGGCGCTATTGGTTGCGAGATGTTGAAGAACTGGAGCATGATGGGTGTTGGCTCAGGCCCCGAAGGAGTCATTCATGTCACCGATTTGGATACGATTGAAAAGAGCAATCTTAATCGTCAATTCCTTTTCCGTGCCAAAGACTTGGGGAAATTCAAGGCCGAAGTTGCTGCTGAAGCCGTAGCGGAAATGAACCCTGACTTGAGTGGCAAGATTCTTGCTAAGCAAGAGCCTGTTGGCCCAGCAACAGAGAGTACACGATTCTCCCTTAGTTTCATAGGGTGCTACTAATCATATTTCAAATAGACATCTACGACGAATCTTTCTTCGCTGCAATTGATGGTGTTACAAACGCGTTGGATAATATCAAAGCTCGTAAGTACCTCCTTAAATGTTTTTTTGGAACATTCTTATATCAGTAATGGGCAGGTTTGTATATGGACCAACGCTGTGTCTTCTACCGGAAGCCCCTCCTTGAGTCCGGTACTCTGGGTACCAAAGGAAATACCCAGGTCATCATCCCTGACCTGACTGAATCGTATGCATCTTCGCAAGATCCTCCTGAAAAAGAGACTCCATCATGCACTATCAAGAATTTCCCAAATGCTATCAACCATACAATTGAAGTGGGATTTTATTATTTGCACATTATGTGGTGTTCTAACTCTTTTCCAGTGGAGCCGGACGCAATTCGATTCCTTGTTCGTCAAGCCAGCACAAGCAGCCAACGCATATCTCTCGGAGCCTAATTACCTGGAAAGTACACTCAAGTATTCTGGCCAACAGAAGGAACAAATTGAGCAAATTGTGTCTTTCTTGGTTACAAATAAACCTCTGACATTCGAAGAGTGTATTGTCTGGGCACGCCTTCAATTCGAGCGAGACTACAACAACGATATCCGCCAACTCCTGTTCAGCCTGCCCAAGGATGCCGTGACCAGTACTGGACAACCATTTTGGAGTGGACCCAAGAGGGCCCCAGATCCCCTCGTCTTCAATTCAAACGACGTGAGTCTCATACTTTTATCCCTTCAGTTGCAGAATCGATATTGATTCTTCCTTTCGTACAGCCTACCCACCTTCAATATATCATTGCTGCTGCGAACTTGCATGCGTTCAATTACGGTCTTCGTGGCGACACGAATGCCGCGCTCTTCCGCAAGGTCGTAGATTCCGTCATTGTTCCCGAGTTTACCCCCAGGAGCGGTGTAAAGGTCCAGATTAACGAGAATGAGCCTGTCCCTCAAGCCAGCGGAGGAGGTATGTACTTTTCTTCATATGCTTTTGCTTCGTGCTAAAATACATCCAAGATGAAGACAGCGAAGATGATCTGGTTTCGAAGCTTCCTTCTCCATCCTCGTTGGCTGGGTATCGCTTAAACCCTTGCGAATTCGAGAAGGACGACGACACCAACCACCATATTGATTTCATCACTGCAGCCTCCAATCTCCGTGCCATGAACTATAGCATCACACCTGCAGACAGGCATACAACGAAGCAGATTGCTGGGAAGATCATTCCTGCTATCGCAACGACGACTTCCCTTGTTACTGGTCTTGTCTGTCTGGAGCTCTACAAGGTATGCAATGCATGTAAACCGATGTCATATCATGCTAAGTATATGCTGGACAGATCATTGGTGGAAAGAAGAAGCTCGAAGATTTCAAGAATGGCTTCGTCAATTTAGCTTTGCCATTCTTCGGATTCTCCGAACCCATCGCAGCGCCGAAGGCCAAGTATGGAGAGACCGAATGGACACTCTGGGACCGCTTTGAGTTCAAGAACGATCCTACACTCAAGGATATCATTGATCACTTTGAGCAGAACCATAAACTCACTATAAAGATGGTCAGTCAAGGTGTCAGTATGCTGTGGAACCCATGGATTGGAAAGAAGAAGGTTTGTCTGCCATCTTTTACATGCATTGCTACCGTCATCATCATCATTCATTTTTTAGAGTGATGAAAGGTTAGGCATGAAATTCAGTGCGCTGGTGGAGAACGTCAGCAAGAAACCAATCCCACCCCACGTCAATTATTTGATTGTCGAAGTCATGGTCTCCGACGAAAATGACGAAGATGTTGAGGTCTGCCATTTTACCCACCTTTCGCAGCCAAACCTTGTTAATTTGTTTCTATCGTATACAGATTCCTTTCATTGTCGTTCGCATCTAGACAACTTTCTCCAGCCTGTAGCAACAACAAATGAACCTCAGTGTACATACATAATATACATGAAGATTTTTGTGACAATAAATGCTTTTCCCTTGCTTTCCCATTCTATTCTTACTTCTCACACCTATTCAACACACAACCGATACACACATGTGTTGGTCTGACTCACGCTAGTGTTCGTGCTTGACTTACCAATGACCAAGGTGATCATGACTCGACTCGGGTTCACGCTATTTTAGTAGGACGTAAGAAGCATGTATGGTATGCATATAGTGTATCGTGAGCAAGATACTAGTTGGCAGCTATATGACTCAAGTTGCATAACTATGTGCCTACCGAAAAAAAGGGAACATATACGGCGAATCTGAAGGGGTAGAGGATAACGGATAACAAGAAAGAGGGCAGGGCAGTGTATGGTACGGTATGGTACGATATGGTTGGTGCGGAGGGGAGATACGGGGGCATCGATGGCGAAAGGTGTGCATGAAGTGCGTGGGGGTGGGTGTTCAATGACACGATCAAGCGCAGGGGGTGATATGAGGAAACAGATGAAGCGCAAAAGTCGAAGAGGAGCCCGAAGGATGTTTTTGTGCTTTTCGTGAGTCGCGTAATGACTCTGTATCGCCCATCGTCCAGGACGAATGAATGGGCGGGTCAGCAGAGGAAAGTGAAGGAAAAAAAGGAAGAAAAGGAAAGGGTGAACACAAAAAGACAAACAAATCAGGCGTGACGAAGAAAAAAGTTTGATATAATCGTGAAGAAGACAAATATGCCAATAAGTACCAAACGATAGGACGGGAGGTAAACGATGGCGATTAGTGTGCGTATGTAGGAGGGGTCAAATATCAGACGGAACTGGGAGGAGACAGTCAGGGGGCAGTCGTCGCAAATGAACAGATGGACAGAGGGTAACGGGGATACATGACAAGTTAGGGCCAGAAAATATAGACCGACGGGTGATGGGGGCAAGTATCGACAATGTGCACGCCACTTTGTGCTGCAAAACAAGGCTCGAATAATAAAGGAAATATGGGAGTCCGGTGCGATAAAAAATCGAGACACAAAGATGGATTCCAAGCGGAGTGAGGCGGCAGCAAAATAGCAGTGGGGTTTAGCCTCTTCTCTCTCTCTCTCTCAAAGGGGGTCGCGGAACAGTAGCGGCGGCGGCGGAGAGGTTACGGGTGATATTGTCGATCCGGGAAAGCACGGTAGCGACAGTGGTGGGGGTGTGGCGAAGATTGGTGTTCCGATAAGAGGGACGGCGGCGACGAATCGTATGTATGAGATTGTATGGCTGAGATAAGGCTGAAAACGCCGGCGACCCTATATGCCCCACGGGACATGAATAGGATATAAAAAGTCTTCGAAAATGGGGGAAGGCGAGGACCCAGAAAAAGCGTAATAAATGACATGAAGAATGACAGCAGCAAATGATAGCCCGTTATTCAGAGTTGTGAGAGAAGATAAAGGGAGAAAGGGGAGAGGGGAGAATAGTACATGCGCGTAACGGAGAGACGGGCGAGGAAACGGTTGGGAAACTAACCCACGACCTACTTGAGAAGGCGTACGTGGTCGGGTTGCTGGTCGAGCGTAGTGTAGGTTCGATGACGATGATAATGAAGAGACGGAATCTAGGAGAGACGAGCCAGAGGGCGAGAGACAGACATATAGAGAAAAAGAGAAAAAAGATATGCGCCCTTGTATGCGTATCGACTCAGGACACGCATGTATGCTTGCGTCGAGCGGTGCGTCTACCAGGTGGGCTGCATTCCAATCGCAGGTATATGTATATGCGCTTGCCCATGCGGCATATACATCCCCGCAGCAGGCACGTCCATCCACTTGCCCACTACATCCGAAAACGGCGCAAACGAAACTTGCTCGTTCGGCATCACGCGCAGATCACTGTTCTTGTACTCGAACCGCGACTGCGAATACGAGCGCTGGTGATTGCGCGCGCTGTCGCCGTCATACGAGAGAGACTGCGACCGCGAGTGCGAATGCGGGATAGCGAGTGTCTGGAGCGGCCTGAACGGGTTATAGGCAGAGGGTCCCATCTGGAACATCGACGTGAAGTCGTGCACCATCATGGCATGCGTTTTGGCGCTAGTGGCGGGCATGTAGCCGTTCGCGGGGTTCCAGTTCTGGTTGTTGTATGCGACGTCATTGCGGTGGTATGTGGGTGGATAGGAGGGTATGGGGTGCGATGGGGCTTGCACGGCGACGTACTGACCGCTGACGCGATTCCTATCCCTAAGAATAGGCTCGTCCCCAGCTGGACTCCATTTTGCCGGTGGAGGAAGCGCTTTGATTGCGGGCACGTCTGGGAGATTCCATTTTGCCGCTACTGGCTGCGCTCCCTGACTCATGCCACCGCTACTGCGCATCTGGCTCTGCAGCTTACTCGCCCGGCGTTTAGGCAGATACTCCTCCCTAAGAGGGCCATCTTCATCCAGATCAATCTCCAATATATCCAGATCATTTTCCTTTTCCAGATTTGACCGAAGCCTTTCCTCCAAACCAATGAACACAGGTTGCGGAAGGGAGGAACCCGCTTTGTAGACGGACGGCACCTTGATGATCTCATCGATTGCACGGCGCACAACGGAGTGTGGGTTAGAGGATGGCCGTGAGATCGGTTGCGGGTACGTGGGCGACGACAGCGACATGTGGTAAGACATGACGTGGGCGAGCCACTGGGACCATTGCTGGGTCGAAATCGAAAGATCATATGAAAAGATGTCGAGCGTTAGTGCCTCGAGCTTATTCAACGACTGGATCGGAATGTTCGAAATGGAGTGCCTATGAGAAAAAGTGAAGGGTGGATCAGTATCATGACGTTGCAAAGAAGCAAGGAATGACTCGACGTACCAAGTCTTGTTGCTGAATGTATGGTCGTCCAGCCATTTGTTGGCGAGCATACATCCGAGGACAACAAGGCGAAAAGCAGGGTCTCCCTCCGACGTGTCCGCCTCATACCCAGTATACCCGTCTCCCAACAGGGCACTCCTAAAGGCATTTTCCTTGACTAGCTCTGGCCTAAGCGGAGTGGCTCCAAAATAGACAGGCAGCCGAACGATGTACCAAACCGCTAAGAATACGGCCGAGGGCTGCAGCAAGGTGGAAAGGAGAAGAGAGTGGATGGACGGCGCAAAATTGCTCGGCGCTGAAACAGGATAAGACCCTATGTTCATGCTACGTGAGGCGTATTAGTAACGAGTAAAAATGAAGAAAAAAAAGTAAATTTGAAACTCACAATGGCTGGGCAAAGGCAGGAGGCAGACTGAACCCGGTAGTGCAAATTTTCCAGACATAGCCAGCAACCCATTCCGAGAGTGGTTCGCAGAGCGTCTTGTAACCGACAGCAGAGCTGGATGTAATGGTGTCAGCAATTGGTTCCTGATTTTGTGGTGGCTCTGTTAGCGTTGGGAACACTGGCGGAGCCTGGTACAGTTCCGCGCTGGCCTGTTTGGTCTGACAATAATGAGCATAAGCGCCTTGGTCTGCATGCTGACTCGAAAAAGAAGCGGCGTATAGATCGGTGTCAGCGACTGCGCGGTCGATAAAATCGCCAAAAGGCGTGATGGGCTCCAAGGGACTAGAGTCATTGTCCGGGCCACTAGCTGAGCCAGGGGACTGATCTTCAAAGATGGGCGAAAATACACCAGCCTGATATGATCGATTGCTGGGGGCTGCGGAATCTGCCACCGTTTGGGCCGCAGGGGCGGGGATGCCACGATGCGGACGATCTACGAGCATGGCGTCGTTGTCATCCTCGGGGCCCACCAGAAGGTCGACGTCCCACCGCATGTTGCTGTCGAAGCGGGCCTGATCCAGGGCGGAAAAGGGGGCCTGGATGGCATGATAGCTGGACAGTGGCTCGGCAGAATAGGAGTGACTGAGCGAGATGCGGCGGGCGGTGAGCAAGGGCGGGAGACACGCTTCAGCGTGGACCCCTTTAATGACCGACGCGTTGTCCGCGGCGGTCAACCCATGGAAAAAATCCTGCATGGCGGGTGGGAGGCCCTGCGAGGGCCGTTGCTGGTTCCTCCTCCAGGAAGGGAACACGGGGTGGGGGTCGGGCGACTGTGGGAGGGCAGAGAGGGTGTGGCCGCGGACACGGTGGCAGGGCTTTGCGACGGGGTGGGCTGGGTGCTTGGTGGTGCGGGGGACGGGGACGGGCATCTGGTGGCGCTGACCAGCAACACAACTGGCGGGAAGAGAGCGGGGTGGGTCGTGAGCTGTCGTGATTGGGATGGCAGACGCACAGCGAAGGCGTGCCTTTTGGGACAGTGAGCTGGTAGAGGACGCCCGTCGCCAGAGAACAAGTTAGCTGACGATGGGGGTCGATCCGCCTGGTGTTGGGAGATCCCCGAAAATACTCGCACAACCCTCTTATATACATCCCTTACGTAACGCCCTCCCAGTCGGTGCCGACACAACGTCCTCCTCACCAGGGCCACCCGGCCTCTCATCCGGAAGATACTTTCACCCATCGCGTGGTAAGCTTTGCTGACCATACGCGCACGCGCTCGGTACGCGAAAATATTACGGTAGTGTATTTGTAGTGAGCGCGCACTCAGTGAGGCGCCCAGAATCGTATGATTATGCGCACTAAGAGCCGAGAAACCTTACTCGGAAGATTGACATTTTGGAACATCGCCGCGCCAGTGTGTCGCGGGCGCTAACGTTACACGAGCGCAAACAGCAATAAATCCTCTTTTCTTTCCTCGGAGTCGTTATAACGCTAACGGCGAAGTGCGCGCCGCTTAGTCGCTTGGTACCTGGTTCTATGTTGTAATACCTCTGCAGTCTCTAAACATGCTCCTTCTCTTGCGCGGCGATATCCTGCGTCCTGAGTTCTCCCCTTCATTGTCAAGTCTCGAGCCGCACTTGGATTTCCAAAACTACATATTCCATTCTCCCGGCGATTCGCGGACGCACCTAGGTCCCATGAATCCTGTTTCCTTCTAACTCAATCGAGTCTCACATTTCAGGGCGCAGACGCACATTTCTCATTGGATAGGTCCATACAGAGTACATCCTTAAGGCTCTATTACTGCGTTTTGTCTTCCCTCCTCTAATTTTCATCACCGTCGTCTCGGTGGTGCGCGTTCCCGGATTCTGTATGCGCAACACAGTCTGCGCAGATACACATCTACCTCGACTGTGCTACTAGTCTTCTCTTACTCTATGCTGAAAACCAACAGGTAGCCTAGACGACGATGGATGTTTGTCTTCTTTGGACTCGGACACATTGCGGACACACCCAAGAGCAGCGCCCACCCGCGAGCCTGAGATTACTGCGTGAGCGTGAGCGACGCGTTTGCCGTCGCGTCAACCTGAGCAATAAATACACCGAAACACCTCTCCTTTTTTGATGATAGTTGTACAGTCTCTACATTACATCTGAACACGGTGCCTGAGCAAATTTGTTTGTGTGCCACCGCTGTTTTCCTGCAGGCTTTCATCGCGTCGCAAACTATACAATTGGAGTAAGTATGTGCTTAGTGTTTACAATACCAGTGCAAATTTAGTATATATATATGCAGATTGCGCGCTATTAGCGCTCGTGCGGTCTGCACAACCTCGAATGTGCTCCTAGTCTTCTCTCTCGATGCTAACAACTCCTCAACGACAACAGGGAGCAGACATACGCTCTTCAACGAGCATTTTTAATTACCTTCATTTCTGAGAGGAGCGACGCGTCTAGTACGACGGTCGCGTCCAAGTGCCAACTAAGTTGAGCAATAAACACAACGAAATGTTTTCTCTCTCTCTCTCGTTGATTGTTGCTTGGCGGTTGTATCTCTGCACTCTGCATTAATTCTGATTACGGTCCTACTCGTATCTTTTTCTGCCGGATTTATTCGAGTTCTTCAGCAAGTTTATGTGGCCCGCTATTTCCTGTGTCTCTTGGTAGATAGTACATGCTCTCATCGCGTAGCAAAACCTATAACTCAAGTAAATGGTACTTACAATGTCAGTGCAGACTTGGTCTATACGAACTGCGCGCTAGCTACATACCGCGCGACGCAAGCGCGACGTGCAGTGAATTGCTGCCGACAACTGGCCGACCAGCCGTGTTCGTCGAAAAGGTTCATCAAGTGATTTACCTACTTAGCCTCTGAAACTACCGCCATTCACCGCCAGGATCTGACACCTCTCGAAGCTTGGGCACTCACATATTCCAGCTGGTCAACTGTTATCTCAGGTCCTGACAGCTAAGATGAACACCCTGTCAATGCTGCAAGATAACAATGGCAATGGGCAAGCGTCTCCCGCGGACTCTATCACTCTTGGACAGCTGAAAGCAATGGTTGGAACTGTCCCCAAGCCCAAGGTAAGCTGTTACTGTACTGTACTGTACTGTACACTCTGCTAAATGTTAAGCAACATCTGTGTACAGCAATCGCTCTTTGACTTCAAATATGACGACGAGGACACCGTAATGAACGAGATCGACGAGTTCTACTCGTACGTCGAGATTCCCCAGGCTGGCGAGAACATGAAGGCTTGGGAGAGCTCATTTCATGATGGCACGTCAATTAGTTCGCGTATGGCGCCTCATGCTAATTGTGTATATGCAGGAGAATGGACCAAGGCTTCTCTGACGAAACG
>QFFD01001227.1:0-10888 GCA_003314615.1 Pholiota microspora
GACGCCATTGTCGTATTGGCGGTCAGTTGTATGACACCGTCACACCCTAAGGCATTGATTTATATATCATGAAAATTATTAAAAAAGAAACGCTTACAGCAATCCTACGATAGGCACTCTCAATCAAGATCGACCTGAACTATAACGAGAGTGTGCTTACCTGTCCATCTTCAATCCCTGCAAATCCTTTCCCGGCATTCGCGCAGAACTGCGTGCAGAGAGCAGGCGTCATAGTGGCGGCTCCCAGCAAAGAGGTAGCCCTTAGGGTTCTGGCCGCTCCCCTGTCACTACGTCGAAATAGTTAGAAGCTAAGTGTCTTCAAAGACAAAAAGCGAGAACGTACGTGAAGCATCCTACAGATGTCCAGCCAGGAATTGGACCGTTCGGAGAAGACGTTTGACCAGCAGGATGGAGCACAGAGGCGGCGACGACGAAAGTCTGTGTGGCCTGTTAAATAAACAGGTCAGAAAGCAGCAATTGAACATACCTGGCTACCGAGTAGCATAGTCATACCAGCAACAAGAAACCCTAGCTTAATGAAAACCATGGCTAACGGGCACCAAATCTAACAGCAGAAGCGATGATTTGAGGATCACTGGACACATACAAGCTGATAGAAGTTGCTCTTATACTGCGAGTACGACGTTAGACAGTATTTGATACTGATACCCCTCGTGCGTATATGTCAGATTGTCGATTGATGACAGTGATGAACATTCAAATGTTTGGGGTGGACATCCGCGAGAAGTTCAGCGATAAAGCCTCATCGTTTTGTCGTCGTAGGTGGAGTCGTGAGACACTGTAAGGAATGATCATTTAAACAGGGAGAAGATGGTAAGTATTTTATTTCAGACGAAAACAAGAGTCGTAATCTCGTACCTACACCACCGACATAGTCAACAACTTCATCGCCGCAAGATACCCGCTCCGACAGATGTATGAGGTGTATAGCAAGGTATTTTAAACAGCTTTCAGACAGATATGATATGAAGACAAGTAGATCAGGAAGTAAAAGTTGCGGCAAGGACTGCAAGCCGAAATATCCATGAACTTAAATACACAAGCTCAGGACAGATCGTTGCGAGTCAATTTCGAGTGCCACTTCATCGCCAGAGAAATCGAAGTAAATCGCCGTTTTTCGGTAACAATATATGGTCAAGTTCGCAGAGTGTGACCTGTGCACAAGGATTGAAGACGGTGAATCCAGTTAAGTCGAAGTTGGGGACAAGATGAATTTCTTGCTAGCATTACCGCATCAGCCCGGAAATTGCCGTCGCTCGCACGCCTGATTCTGAACAAACGTTGCTTCACTTCACCGTCATCGATTGCGATATCGCTCAACATCACAGACAGAAATCCTCTTCTTTCATTGAACAGTATGTTATTGAATTCTCTGAGTTGTAGGAAAACGATGAAACAGACTACTTTTTAGGATCTTTCTTCTTTTTATCACCCTTCTTCGTAGTCTTTTTCGGTCTTTGCTCTCCATCCCCTGCTATCCTCAGATGCAACTGGGCGCTTTTTCTTCCCTCCACCTGCTGAAATGCCCCTGGGATGAAATTTAACCCCGTTACCGAATCGAAAGCTCCCTCG
Organism: Pholiota microspora; assembly: GCA_003314615.1. NCBI lineage: Eukaryota > Fungi > Basidiomycota > Agaricomycetes > Agaricales > Strophariaceae > Pholiota > Pholiota microspora. The sequence goes on from QFFD01001227.1 coordinate 1,594, forward strand.
CCCGGGTACAACTTCCTAGCTTTGTGCGTTCGTGATGCACCATTCTTGGTTGGCCTATTGCTCGGACTATCAGTCATATGCTACCAAAAGAGAGAGTTGACTGCAACAAACTTTTGACCTGCAGTGGTCCGCGTACTGTCATTGTCCGTGGTCCTGCTTGATTCACCAGACTCCAATCTGGCAGAGTCGGCCAGGTCCGATCCGTAATTATGGTGTGTCAACTCACTCTTTCGAGTAGTTGACTTGTGTTTTCTCTTCTCCTTCTGTGATTCTGTTTGCGCAGATGCGGGTTCTATGAAATAAGATTAAATTTTATCCTGATGCGAGGTGAGTTGCATTCTCACCAATGACTTCGAGCCCATTGAGCTCCAGCGTATGGGCATCCATATCCCTCAGCACGCGCCCATTGACTATCAAAGTGGTCACTTTTGAGATCATCATAGCGTTGATGGGACACTCACCCTGGTATGGACGATACCGGCGGTGATTCCGATGAGCGAGTCTTGCTCGGAGCGCCAGGTACTCAGCATCTGATAACAATGGTGAGTGTTCGTCACTCTGTCATGTTGAGAGTACGCTTGCCTTCATCGTCCTCTGTGTCATAACCAGAAACCGATTGGGATGACCGAGAAGCTGTAGGTCGCGCATTCTCATACGAGATTGCCGCATATCTATCTTCATACGACGAGCCGAACGACGCCGTGGCTTGGCCTACTATGACTTGACCATTGGTGTGCATTGTATATTCCGGTTCTGAGCCATACACACTTAACGGCGACGACGACGGGGCTACAGGCTGTCCCATGCTTGAGTAGGAACCTTGGAATTGCATGCTGTGATTCATTGAGAGAGGCCAAGGTGGTTCAATACCTTGCGTGGTCGTATACTGGGATGGTACCCTCATATTCATTGTGTCGGATGGTATCCCTCTATAGGTGGGGATTGCTGACGATCCAGAAGCTGTCAAGATTATGAGGTGAGTCGCAAGTTGTCAATCGAGCGTATATGCTCACCTATTGCACTAGAGTGACTCGGAAAACCTTGTCCGCCATTGTTGTACTCGTCGAGTACTTGCATGTTCTCCGAAGCACTCTCTGTAGGCTGCATCGACGGCGAGTAGTTTTGGCCCACCGGAGCCATATATGTATTCTCTAAGCAGGCATCGAAAGAATTTATGCTTCTACGCTCTGATCCAGAGCTGTCTGTAGGTGAAGGTAAGTTCAAGTGAAATTTGGACACTGCTGAACAGGAGCATACATATTTCGCTGCTCCATTGATTGTAGTCTAGGTTAGAGAAGCCAAAACTGCTGATGCTGTTAGTGTCTGAGTCTCCATTGTCGGGGTCCGTGTCCAGTTCCTCTGACGACTGTGGCCAATGTGGCTCTGATGCATATCCTTCGTAAATATGGGCAGGGGAAGCACGGGCCGTTGTTTCTGTGTTCGCCATCCACCACCTATCATTGGGGTCAGAAGGGGAGTAGTTTAGATTGAGAGCATTCAGACTGTCAGACGATAAGCCCTGTTCAAGATGGTAAAATCCCATAGCTGTGTTTGCCATGGTACGAGGGACAGTCCAAAAATTCTCCATAGCCGCTGTGGTTGACGCATCGGGAGTTAAATCGATAGAAGCTATGCTGTTTGGGTTGGTGGCTTGCTCTGGGTTGGCATCATACTCTTCCTCAGGAAAATTCCACTCTCGAGGCCACATTCTAAGGTATGTACAAGGTTTGTAGCAATGTAAATCTAAAATGTGCAGTTGAGTAGGGTGTCAAATTCAAAGGTAGGGCTAGCGATTGTACTTTATATCAGATCTGGTTTGTCATTGTGGGCGTTCTGTGACGTGCATTGTACTGCGGTATTCATTGACATGTGGACAATGCTGTGTAGGAGATTACCAGTTTGACTCTATTTCTTGATGGGCCCTTAGTACTACGTAAAGTATGGGTTATATGTCGTGTCAATGTCTTCAAATTCAATTCCCTATACAGCTGCCTTTCTCTTGTCGTGTTCCTCTGACAAATTAGGTTTTGATTATCACCATTTTCTGCAGGCCAAAAGGAGCGATGAAATAAAATCTTGTGTAGAGCAAGCAGGCTGCAGAATTGCCGCTCTTCGTTAGTAGTCATCATGAAACCATCATTGACACGAGGGGACTTTGCATGCGCTTGACAGCATTGCGGCTTATTTACAGTACCGCTGCCAGTGGCAAATGCAAGTGCGGTCAGGTTAAGGAAGTCAAGCACTGGTCCCAACAATTGAATTTATCACTATTAAGGACAAGGGTAGGTACATAACTCAATTAATTGTTTGTGTCTGTCAAATTTTGTCTATCCTATTCATTTATTCCTGATTGAGATTTATATGACTACGTGTATGACTTTGCCACTGCCAGCTCGCGAGGTTGGTGTGCATTGAGACTAAAAGGATAACTTCTACAACCGTTCTTGCGGCAAATTCCTGAGTTCCTTCAGGGCGTCGTTACTTGTTTGTTCAGCATTGTATATTTCAAGTGACAATGAAAGACTTGTAGCATCGGCCACGCCGATTGATTTAATGCTGCATCAAGCTCATCCCATTCGTCATCATGCGCCACATGATGCCCGAAAAGCCCTGCAGCGGTGGTGATTTTAATATGAATGATCTTGATAAGATTATTCTTTTCCCTGAGCATTTTGAGCTCTGAGGGAAGACCGCATAAAGCATGCTTATGAACCATGCCTCTGGTATTGATGTGGAAGGAAAGATGAACAAGTGTTTTCAACGAAGGGACCAACAATTCATACGGTGACATTTTCATCCTTGCATACCGATTAGAGTGCGGATCATCTACATGTAAATTTTTTCGATGTTATGAAAAAAGTGTATGGCATCTACTAAGCAGCACTTGAAGCAGCAGGCAACGACCACCCTTCCCCCCGATCTGTCTTACATTACTGTGCAACCTATTGGTCCCACTGCGTTCCCGCTGGCAGTAAAAATCTTCAATATAAATACAATCTACATGGCTACCTCAGATCCTGCAGTGGTATCTTGATTGTTCTGCTCATTCCTCGCCCCCAGAAAAAGAGTTCGGAATTCCATTCAAGTCCACACCGTTACTATAACAGGTAACTAGGAAAACAATTAGTAGATTCATTCTTAAAATGGATATGACGAGATAGTCACTCTTCTTTCATCAAAAAAACCAGTACTGCGGGGCGCAGACAGGATTTTGGTAATTGTGCTAATCCAGTAATGCTTCATGTTTGTATATCTAATGAAAAGATCAACCGATTCCTTCTATTGCGAAATAGCTCTAAGGCTCGTCAACTGGTCCGAACTCCGAAGCCAGAAAGTGGCCCAAATGCAACATTACACTCATACCCAGATTCTGACTAATTGTTCACCCTAATAGACAATACACCTATCAGTGAACTAGCATTAGTAACCTCTGTAGTACTTCGTCATTTGTCATTGAATTTCCTTGATTGCCTCATATGTGAGCCCACTTCTAGTATCTACAGCATCCACAGCATCAAATTAAACAAAAGACAGCTAGGAACTTGACAGCATTGAAACATGAGTAGGTCACTGGACATCTGCTACTAGTCTCTCATAACAGACCATAATAACAAATGATAGTCGATCTGTAATATAAGGTCTGTTCCAATTTGAGAGCCTTTGGGTGGGTGAGTCCATTCAGCCTTGTTGGCAATGGCGCCATCAAGATACAGACAGCTTGTCCTATTAGCGTGAACACCGCCTTTAGGTCGTACATATAAATGACAAGGAGATTGACAGTCCTGATCCCTTCGTCCACATCTTGAACATCAAGAGCCGTTCCAAGTGAGTCAAACCTTCAGAGCATCGATCTCCAAGTCTTCACGAAGGTTGTTTCTGCGTCTACTTCGATAGCAGATATATGCGAAGAAATGAAGGCAAGTTTTCTTCCAGCATGACTCAAGATACTCGCATCAATATAAACAGTCGCGACAACAGTTCAAGGAATCCACTGGGCTGGGGATGCCGAGTTCATTTCTAGTGAAGTCAAAGACCACATGCGGGTCCTCTACAGAACAGGAGCATGGTAAATGGTCCATTGCAGAAGTTGCTGATATTGCCAGTAAGAGCCAAGAATGTGCACCAAGAGGTCCTTGATACTTTCGCAGAAAAATATAGAGTCAGTGTACGAGGAAACTTACAGGCATCACGTCTCATGCAGGAGAAGGTAGGTGGGCAGTGTAGAATTGTGTATGATCGTAAAAACTCACCTGGAGACCCGAGAGACCCAAGGATATCTGGAAAACCCCTTCTTATTCAGTCCTTCGTACAGCCCACGTTGACGATCCTGTGCCTGACATGTATGGTCTCAATGCAGTCGTTTGGTGATACTTGTCGGTGGGTGTCAGAGACAAGCTTTCATTTGCTTAGGTAAGCTTCGTTTTTGATTTTAGGGAACGCAAATTTTTTGCGTGGTATTTATTTATTTATGCGAAACCACTCAAATACAAGACCACTAAGAAGAAGAGCATTTCTGAAACTGTAGGATATACGATTTGCGACTTCCGGATATACCATAGCGTCCATCAGCGTAGGTATACGCAATTCTTGCACTGTGACAATCCGGCCGCTTGCCGAGGCTTCACGGCCGGCCAACCTCTAAATCACATCTCTTTCCCTTCTCATTCGTCCTGGCTTCTACGGATACTATAGTTTACATAAAATGCCTTGTCGTAGAGTATATAAGGTCGCCCTCGACGTTGGGTTGAGGGGACCTCGAATTGCAGTCTTTTACTCTGTCTTTCGTTTGGTTCTCGTGTGCCGAGACTCGCTTTCCGCGCCTCGTCATATGCACTACAACATAGTATTCTCACGGTGGAGAGCTGAGGCCTGAGCTGAATCCCCGCAATTCCACAATGTCAATTGGCTCCGAGTATCATATTCAAGGGTGGGGGAAAATCCGACCTGAGGGTATTAGGACCTTCATTGTCTTCTCTCTCAACCTATTACTCTACTTTGCGTTTATTTCTACGGGAGCGTTTGCGCTCCGGAGCGCCGGCAGAGCTAAAGTCTAAGATCTATGCATGTACATTTTATAACGTGAACGTCCAATTAACGTCAGAATAGTATTTTTGGATTGCCATCCGAGCTTCTTCTTTCAATCAAAATGACATATCCCGAGTGGTTCTTTCCGCCTTCCGCCGCGACATCCAGTTAGTGGCAGCGCCAGACATCTGCTGGAGCATAACCGGACGTTCGTCTAGTACTCAGCGCTCAGTTTCTAGAGGTACTCAAGAGTCCGGACAGGCTGGTCTGTTCGAAGGTAACTGCATCTGCACGGGATTGCCGTGGATACCATGGAATGCCCTCTACGCCTCGCCCGAAATTTGACGCCTCGTTTGCCCAGGGTTCGCTGTCAGTGTTCCCCTGAGCGTACAAGCGACAGTTGTAATAGCTACCAGTGAGAACGAGATAATCTACAGTATACAGTACGCATGCCCAGTATGTTTTCCGTTTCCAAATCGAGGGAATCTCCGGATAACGAACTGTTATGTTTTGAACAGCGCTTAGGACAACGGGAACGAGTTCTTACATAAAACATTTGAATGAGGTGCTCAAAGTTCTTGCTGAAACGCCCTCGTGTAACTAGAGCACGAGGGTGCTCGATGATCAGCGAGTCAACCTCGAACAACAGAACTTTCAGACTGAGAAGAAATGACTCTTAGATAAAATCATCCTTGCGCCCAAAAATTCACGCCTTGCAATGAATCAGACTGGGATTGATTGCTCTTCCAGGCTGCTAATAGTCAACTCAGGACAGAAAGAGCCTGTTGAATGATATGTCAAGGAGCATGTCAAGACATGAGTATGATTGAAGATAAATCGCACGGCGACGGTGCCGACGCATCATCCAAAGTTGATTAGTTGTACGTGCGTTTTGATAATATGCTTAGCTAGATAATAGACTACAAGGTGCAATGGCACCACTCCATTGTAAAAAAACCGGCATCCCCTTCGTATTCAAATGAGATGGTCTAAAGAAACTAGTAGGAAGATAATGGTAAAATTCCGAGTAAGTCATCAGGTGAGTCCATCTGCGTCATCGACTGCAATGGCAGCGCAAGGTAAATCCAACCTGTTGCAAACATCTAGACCCACGAATAGCTTGCGTTGATATTCAAGGACTTCCGGGTGCAAATTCAGCCTCGAAGGCGAACATAATGGAACGTGAGTATATGCCATCCTTGTACATTGCAATCTACTTTGCTCTCGGAGTCGCACGTGCTAAATATAAATGGTGCCTTTCGTTCGTCCATATTGGGATACTGCTTCGGAGTGATTTCAGGCACACAAAAGAAGCATACCGTTCGTCCGGAGGTCAGTAAGCGCCCATGTACAGGCGCCTATCCTATCACAAGCAGAAATGAAACCATCCGGCGAGATTTTGCTGTGGCTCCCTCCCGGGAATTTTCATCTCTGAAGTCTTGGCGTACCTTCGTACTACATTCAGGTCGAAGCTATCATATGGATCTCACTGAATCCATGACTGTCAACACTGGCACATGCATCTCCATCACTCCGGCTACCCGAAGCGCCATCGACGTCAAGTACAGTTTTACCATCATAATTGTGCTCGAACATTAAAATATCAAACCCTATTTTTATCCCGGGAGAGAGGTTCGGCTACGAAGATTTCCATGAGCGCTCGGATGGGCTTTGATACGCCTTACTGTCGCTGTATGTTGGTAGTACATTTTACTCATGCCCGAGGAATAGTATTATATGCCAGAAGTATATAAGGTGGAAGAAAATACCGGGCAATTAACGAGTTCAGAAACGAGCAACATGCGTTCTCCTTCCTTCACTGCTTTTGTTCTGGCATCGATCCTCGCCGCCCGTGTTGGCGCCGTGACACTCAGTCAATGGACCCAGCTAACCCACACTACATACGACTACGTTATCATTGGAGGTAGGCTTCCTAGCGTGATATCTTTGTCTTCCCCTTTTGACTTCTTACATACAGCCGGAAATGCTGGTCTGGTCGTTGCCAATCGACTCACTGAGGACCCTAGGGTCACCGTTTTGGTCATCGAAGCCGGTATTAGGTAGTTTTTTTATTTTTTCATCTCGGAATGTGTACGTTATTAATGCTATTTTCAGCGATGAAGGTCTGGTCGAAACGCAAGCTCCCTTCTTGGGCCCAACCTTGTCCCCCAGTAAGAATCGTGTTGTTTCGTCTGATAATTGCAATTCACTGACAACAAGACCTACAGGCACAAGCCTCGACTGGAACTATACTATTACTCCGCAAACAGGTATGGATGGACGTAGCTTCCCGTATCCTCGCGGATATGCTTTAGGAGGGTGCACTACCATTAGTAAGCTTGATTATCCCCTGCAGCTGGAAGATGGGCGCTTATTCGATCTATTTTAGATTACTCTTTCCATCAATACGGAAGTAACGAAGACTGGACTCGGTTCGCGAGTGTCACTAAAGATCCGAGTTGGTTATGGAGCAACATGAAAAAGTATAAGCAAGTGGTATGTAACGTGATCGTTTTCGCTTCTCTTCCTCTAACCACCATCACCAAATTTTAGCATGAAAGACTTGTCCCACCTCTTGATGGACATGACACCTCCAACCAAGTCATTTCTTCGTTGCATAGCACCAAAGGGGTGACCAAAATCAGTCTTCCTGGATTCAACCAGTCCATTGACCCCCGCGTCATGGCGCTCACGAAGCAGAGCTCAGAATGGCCATTCAACCAGGACATGAGTGGAGGAGATCGTTCTCTTCTCGGTATGGGATGGCTCCAGTCTTCAGCTGGAGGAGGAGTACGAAGCAGCTCTTCGAGTAGCTACCTCGCTCAATCCAACGATCGCCCAAATCTCACTGTCGTCATCAACACTCTCGTTACGAAACTGGTTCAGACTGGAGTCTCTGGCGGAAAGCCCACATTCCTTGCAGTTCAATTCGCAAGCTCCCCTGGCACATCCAATGTCCCAGGAGGTGAGTTCACTCAATTCTGGACTTCCATAGTAGTTCTAACTTTGACATGTAAACAGGACGTACCGGAACCGTCACAGCCCGCAAGGAAGTCATTCTCTCTGCAGGATCCGTCGGTACACCGCAAATTCTCCAACTCTCTGGAATTGGTGACAAGGCCTACCTCAACTCGCTCGGAATTCAGAGCATTGTCAACAACCCCCACGTCGGTGCCAACCTGATCGATCACACTTTCTTGCCCAACATCTTCAGCGTCAAAGGCGATGACACTCTAGATAGCAGTCTCCGAAACAATGTTACGGTCCAAAACACCATTAACCAATTCGTTGAAACCAAGACGGGAGTGTTTGCCAACAACGTCGTCAACAACTTCGGCTTCTCCAGAATACCCGCCAACTCGTCCATCTACAAGACTGTCGCCGATCCTTCTGCTGGACCTGGTTCACCTCACTGGGAGATTATCCCTTCGGTACAATATATTTTGTTGACTATCACGTCTTGTTATGCTGACCACGATTCTAGGACTACTGGTTCCGCCCTGGATTCACTCGTCCAGCCTCTGGTAGCTTCGTCACCTTCGTCAGCGTCCTTCTTACTCCAACATCGAGTAAGAAAATTTTCTGCTTGTTCTTTTTTAAATGACTGACCAGTCATTCAGGGGGAACTGTCAAAATCAAATCGAAGAACCCTTTCGACAAGCCTCTCATTGACCCCAAGTACCTGACCACCGCTTTCGACATCTTCGCCATGCGCGAGACCGTGAAATCGATCAAGCGCCTTGTGGCTACACCTGCTTGGTCTGACTACATCACTGGACCTTCTGGAGATAGCTTCGTCGCTGCTGTGGATGACGCATCCATCGATGCATATGTGCGCGATGTAACGACAACTATCTTCCATCCCGTCGGAACTGCGTCGATGGCCCCCACCTCTTCCTCAGCTGGTGTCGTCAATCCCGACATGACTCTCAAGGGCGCCAATGGTGTTCGTGTGGTTGATGCCTCAGTCTTCGTACGTTTAACTTCATCAACGAGTTGAAATTTTCTGACATATCCTCTGCAGCCATTCATCCCTAGCGCTCACACTGAGGGACCAGTCTACCTTCTCGCCGAGAAAGCTTCAGATTTGATCAAAGCTGCTCACTAAATGTCGCCGATTCATAGAAGCTAGATGCTCAAACGTATATTTACTAATTGTCGCTTTGTTTTTGCCGTACTTATTTGAGCTCCATGTCCCTGTCTACCCTAAAATCCTTTTTCTTATAATTACGCGCTAATTATTTATACGGTTATCCTGTTGTTTTATGTA
>QFFD01001231.1:0-77011 GCA_003314615.1 Pholiota microspora
CCCGGGGCCTGGGTCGAAATGGTACGCGCGATACGCGCGTGTGCCTCTGCGCCAGGGAAATGGAGGCACGCATGTGCTGGGAGACGATGAAGACGAGGAAGAGGAAGATATGATGGCTCCCCAAGTCGTAAACCCACATCGAAGATGAGGTTTGAGGGGAGTGCAATTTCTACAACTCTAGTGTAGTATTTATTTGCTGAGCATCTTCTTTCTTTGGGAGGTGCGCTTTTCGGTGATGTTGTTTTTGTATCTTGTATACACTCCGCACCATGTACATCCTACTCAGCGTTCGACGTGTAACTTTCGCGAGGGTTCATTCACATTGTTGTGTTATACGTCCGTGGTGTCCTCAACACTTTTTCCCTAGTCGCAATATCCTCTAATCCTTTAGTGTAGTAAGCTATCATTGCAAATAATCCGGTATTCATGGCTGACTTTCCAGTGCTGACCTTCTTGGAGGTCTCCATCAAGTACGTCATGCATGCATTATTTTCTCCGCGGGGACGATACACTCGAATATCGCTGACCCTCAATTCAGGCTTGAGTACACATAGTACTGGTCCAATCAATTCTCCGCGCACTTGAGTTTCGCACCGCGTAACTTTGGATATTCCATACATAGAACGCCCAAAAGAGTTATTGAACTCCTCAAATGAAAAGCAGCGGCAACTGCCGCCAAGTTATTATTATTTGCTTGCCAAGTGCACTGCTCCTGCCGACTCTTTTGCAGAGGCGCCATCACCGGCGATTTGGCTACCTTCCCATGTCCACCAGAGAGGCAGAACGAAGTTCATCTGCTCAGCAGACTCTAGAAAGTAAGTTTTTCACCTGGTACTAAACCGCTGCAGCACCATAATGTATGATTTAAGTTCTCCACGAGATATCGCAGCTGCTGAATACCCAGTTAGACAAAGCTACTCTGGCAACATGCATCGGAATGGTTGAGAGTGGAGTAAATCCAGAAGCGCTTGCTGTCCGTGTGCCGCTCGAAATGGATGAGTGTTTGTGCTGATCAATTATACAGGCTGTAATCCAGGAATTGCGACGGGAAGGCTCGACTATACAGCCTGCAGCAAATCCGCGATAGTGATATGAACAAGAACACGGGTGATGTGGGGATAGTTTCCTGGAGACTGGCCTCCGATCGCGTCTTTGCATCGCTTTAGAAGCTCAATGAGGTAGATGTCGTATAAGAAAGAGTAGTACGATAACAAGTAGTCACTGGAGCGCAAATTTTACTTCAGGAGTATCAGAAATTTGAATGACAAAAGGCACGGAGGCACCTGCCGAAAAGCGGAGTTGTTGACCAAGTCCCAAAATTACCGAGCTCGCTGTGCTCAACGCTGACCACGACCACGCACGGCGACCACACATCGTCCAGGACCGCTGCGCTCGTCGACGTCATGACCGCTCGACCCCTACAGCCATCCGAGTCAGAGATTCAACGGGAAGTAGAGGTCCTGCGCGATCTCAGACGTCGTTCGACCACCCCAGGCGCCCTCACCATCGACCCAGACCTCCCCAACCAGCCCCCGCCGGTGTCGCCCACCGGAATATGGCCAGGCACGCCGTCCACCACGTTTCCGCTGTCGCCCGCCGACAGCAGCAGCGGCAGCTTCGCACAGGGCAGCTCCACCCTCCAGCGAAGCAGCTCGTCCTCCAGCTCCAGTCGCGCCCCCGCCGACCAACCCAACAATCCCTCCGATGATCCCCTCCACCTTTTCTGGGTCCCCGCCAGCCTCCACCCCGAGATTGCTCCTGCAGAATTTCGCGCGTTTCTCAAGGAACATGCCCGATCCCCCGTCGATCTTTCCGACTCGTCTGCCTCTGTTACCTCCTCTCTGCTCTCCTCGTCTCCCAGCCTTTCTAGAAAAAAATCTATGCTTAGCCGACAGTATCGGCCCAAGGAAAATGACGGCGTCGAGGACGAGAATATCGTTCCTTTGAGAAGAAACCGCAGCATCTTGTACCCCACCAATCCTGGGCCACAGCTCACCATCAGCGATCTCCAGATGCTAGAGGAGCTCGCCGAGGAAGCCTCTACCAGCGATGACCCATCTAGACTCAGAAATGTTCTCCGAAGGAGTCTCTCTCTAAATCTCTCGCCTTCTGGTTTGTCCATACAGCCCCTTGTATGCCATTCTAATCTAACAGTCCTCCTCCATAGCTGTTGAGATGATGGACGAGATGCCTGAAATGGGTGACGAGGCGGATGCCCCCATCATTGTGCCACCCCCGGGCCAGATCCTACGACGGGCAGCTCGTACAAAGATCAGGAAACCAGGCCTGCCGGGTGACGGTGGTGGCCATCGTTTTGGGGCTTCCAGACGGGGTGGCCATTCAAAAACATCTCAGTCAACGACAGCTGAACCAAGAACATCGAGTGAAATGTCCTCAAGCGACCATGGGGACTCAGAACAGCCTAATATGCGTCGAACCACAATTTCTGATGAGGGTTCGCAGACTATGAGTAGACCAGATTCGTACAGCGAAGAAGCCTTTATTTATGATGCGTATGCGAGGGACGATGAAGACGATGCCCCGTACGTCACGCCTACACCGCCTGTGGTGATACCCATACCCCCAGAACCTCTACCAATAGAAGAACCAGCTGCACCACAGCTACCTCCGGTCATACCACCTATTCTACATCAACCACAACCTCAAAGATTGGCCGTTCCGCCACCTCAGGAGCCAACTACACCTTCTCGGACGCCATCGCCCTCAGAACCTGTCATCGAACGCCCTCCAGTCGTCCAACTTCCACCGCCAGTTCCACAACCATCTACCTATACTCCTCCGCCACCTCCACCTCCAGTTGCTATCCCTGCTACAAGCTCACCGAGCCGGAAGGAGAAAGAGAAAAAAGGTTTGTTCAAATGGGGCGACAAGGGCGGGAAGAAAGGGTTGAAAGAACGCGAAAGTCGCGAACGTGCGGAGAAGGAAAAGGAAAAAGACTCTGGGTTTTTCGGATCGCTATTTGGGGGTAAGAAGAAACAGGATACAGAGTATCAGTCATCGATGACTGGCGGCACCGCGGGGCGCGAGGCGGCACAGGCTTTGCTAGGGGCGTCCAAGTCGTCCAAGTCGTACGTGCCGCCCACATCCCCGGGGCTTGCGCCCGGAATTGGTGGCAACCCGTATGCAAGATACCCCATTCACGTGGAGCGTGCGATATACAGGCTGAGCCATATCAAGCTCGCTAACCCCCGCCGCCCGTTGTACGAGCAAGTCCTGATAAGTAATCTCATGTTCTGGTATCTCGGAGTTATCAACAAGGCGCAGAATCCCACACCGACGACTCCTGCGCAGCCGGCAGCTGCAAATGACCAGCAGCCTGTTTTGGGAGGGGCAGAGGCAAGTGAGCATGAGCAAGAGGAGAGGGAAGAGCGGGAAGGGGCGCTGCGGGATAAAGAGGTGAGGGAAAAAGCTGAGAAGGAGCGTTTGGAGCGCGAGCAGCGTGAACGTGAACGCGAACGGGAGTTGGAGCAGAAGAAGAAAGAAAGTGGTCGCCGGGGTTCGCTCACAAAGCCTTCAGCACAAGGCGGACGCCGTGCAGCGGAGATGCCTGTAAAGGGTCCACAGTATGATATGCAGCACCGCGTGATGGAGCAGGAGTATGGTCAAGGTGGATATAACGGAGGAGGACCTCCTCGCAGTCCGACTGCGCCTACAACCAACGGCGGTCCGCCTCAAGGTTACCAGCGCGCACCGCAGCCAGTACCATATAATGGCGCAGGCGGTGGCCCACCAAGGGGTTCTCCAGAGCAACAGTATTATTACCAATCGCCTGGAGATATGCACTTGCAGACCTACTCCGGCTTGCCCCCTGGCGCTATGCCACCAGTGGAGCCAAATGGTCCATGGAATGGTCAGCAGCAGCAACCACAACAGCGCACTGCGTCACCGCCCGCACAGCAGCGCCGCCCTTCACCAAACCCTGGCGCTCAACGACGTTCACAATCGCCACCGACGCACCGTCCAAATCAAGGGCATCATAACCATCACCCACATTCAGCAGCTCAGAAACAAAGTCTGCAGCAGTTGAACAAGCAGAACACATCGCAGGAGAGTCTTACGTTAGGGCCGGATGGTACAAGGCGTCCGCCTGGACGGTCACTCTCGGCAACCGCTTATAGCACTTCTCCTGGACAGGCGGCGCTGAACGGCGCTGCGCTGAGGAAAGGCAATAGTGCGCACGCAGCCACGACAGCCGCGTACGATCGAGAAAGGAGGCCAAGTTTAACTGAGCCCCGATCACCTGGAGGAGAGGAGGAAGATGTACCATTGGCAGTGTGGCAGCAGCAACGACGGAAGTGAGATACTTATACACGGCGCACGAGGAAAATATCACCCAGTGGACGACGTAGTATTTCTTCAGCCTCTTCCCCTCTCTCTTCGCCTTATCTTCTCTCACTTACATCTTCTTTCTACTCTCATTCATGTAGACCCTGCCTTTCTATCCATATTGCTACGCTCGCTTTCAGAGTGTCACCTCAGGTGGCGCCATGTAGACTTTTTCTGGATAATATTTGTTTGGACGGTTATGGTAGTCGCTATTGGCAGGAACTATCCTTTATCATCTCCATATCTATTTGTCCTTTCTCTCCTTTACTCTATAACCCTCGTTGTTTGGTCCTCGTCGTCTTCCATCGATAGTGCCATGCCCTATGCCTACCTACCACGTCCCCACATTACTACACTGTAGCTTTTGCATTTTTTCTCGCCGGTCTTTTGGTTCTGTTCTCTCCTATCTCTCTTTTGATTGCTCATACAACAATCATTCTTTACAACGTCTCATGCTAACCACGATGGCAGTTTCTCAATATTAGCTATTATATAATGGACCAACCCAAGCAATTCTATTGCATCTACGATATCCTTCCCTTCATAACAGCTTGAAGTTCTGCCCTGGCCAAAAAATGTTGTGGTCTAAATCCTTGGTGTTCGGCATGGGATGAACTGTGTCATATTTGAAGATCATAATCATTTCATTGAATACACTTTTGAGCACCAAGTTCTGTGTTTGATGCCATCGTGACATCATCTTGTTTGTATCTGTGTCTCTGGGACGATGTAACAGTTCATGACAATTTCTTCTTTCAAAGTTCTATTGCTCAGAAAGAGGTTCACATTATGGCTCCTACCGCCGCCCCTAAATCGTCCACAGCGACGAAGGAAAAGAAAGAAAAGCTCTTCCATCCATCTTCGCGGAAAGCAGGTCAGCTAGCGCGCAACGCCCTGCGGAAAGGCAAGCTCGGGAATCTCGCGACTAAGCGCACGCACAAGCAAAACTCTTTAGGTGAGTTCTACGATTTCCGATTGGGTGATCGTATTTCTGACATGTTTTGGATAGTCGATCTCTATGGGTTCTTCTTCCATGCCGTACCGGAGGAGGGCGAATTGACGCTCGAGGAAGTGCATCATATCATTCGAGAAATTTGGTTGACGAGACACGACGAGGAACTCGAGAGGGAAGTGAAGGCGCGAAGGAAGGGTCGGCCAAAGAGTGTTCAGCAGCAAAAGTTGGAGGAGATCAAGATGAGAGACGCCGAGATCTATCGAACAGGGATGGGTGCGTTACTTTCCTCATACTTTTTTCTGTCCACGAAACAAGTTTTTCTGCCTGTAAATTCCCTTCAACTAATGCCGTTTCTCTATCCCGTGGTCTGTAGAAGTCATCGACTTGACACACCATGCCAATGTCGAGCTGTTCCGCAAATGGGACACCCAAGAGGTAGCCTTCATCCAGCTGCTGCGGTTTATTCGAATATGCAGCACGGATCCTGAACTTGCGCTAGTTTCAAGACCTGGCAAGCATTTCACGCTTGTGGCTCAAGATGTGAAGGCGAATGCGTCCGATGCGAAGGAGCTTGACGAAGCCATGGACACAGAAGACCAATAGGCAAATATCACCTTTTTTTTTGGTTCAACTACCCGTTGCACGTGCTCACAAGCCGGTGCCTCGTGGAATTCATTTGTACGGGTGTCGGTTTTGCTTTGCGCCCTGCCGGAATGGTAATGGTGCAGCGTGAAATCGATGTCCGTCCCATCGCGACAACAGCTCAAAAACTACACGACCTCACGTTCTATCATCCAACGCTTACCCTTTCCTGAGCCCAGCTCAGCCTCGCGCTTTCTATCTCCGTCTTCAAAGACTCTCAAGAATCTCCGTACATATGCGACGTTTAGTCACCATGCCCATACATACATATGTATGTACGCCAGCATCTGTAATTCAAGATTATTTCCGCACGACGGCAATATTTCGATTCGTTGAGTTGTCGTAGAAACGATTTGTTCCGAAGCTGGATATCCATACCATCAGACCGAAAAGGGCGGCGCGCTTAAGGACCCAGATGAATTAGCGCCGAAGAAATGGTAACCTCTTATCTTATCTTATCTGATGGGTTTACTCGGTCCGAGCCTCCGATCGCTGAAACAACGACATTGGATCTGTTGGGACACAGTTGTGCCTCAATGTTGCGCCAAAACGGCGAAGAAAAATCCGATCATCATGTTCGTTTTTCAAGGGTGGGTCTCAGCGACGGCGATCCTCAGCGCTATTCAAAAAAAATTCTTTACCGGGAAAAATCTTCAGCGCAGAGATAATTTGGGATGAGTCACCGGTG
Organism: Pholiota microspora; assembly: GCA_003314615.1. Classification (NCBI taxonomy): domain Eukaryota; kingdom Fungi; phylum Basidiomycota; class Agaricomycetes; order Agaricales; family Strophariaceae; genus Pholiota; species Pholiota microspora. The sequence goes on from QFFD01001231.1 coordinate 6,633, forward strand.
GTCGCCCGAGCCAGGCCCTTGCATAAGAATACTACTTACTCTGATTAGCTTCTTGTATTCTTGTCCGTCCTATCATAAAGTAGATCGCAACTCGTTGCACCTGTGTCATGCCACCTGGGTATTGATGATCACATATGGAAAGTTCTGTTGTTTCAAGCAGCGTCTAGCCTTGGACGGTGTAGTCTCGACTTGGGACCGCCTGCAGAAGGACGTACTTGAGGGAGCAGCGGGGAACTTCGGGCGGAGGCTAAGTTTTGGTGACCGACATGCGAGGCCATCAGAAAGATGGGGAACAACCAAACATGTAACATGTGGCGGGCCTGGGAATAATAGCGTCACATAACATCCCCTCCTCCGCCTTTCTTTTTCTTTTTCTCTCCCTCCGTCGTCTTTCTTCTCTTTCCTGCGTCGCGAGTCTTGTCCCCTTTCTTTACGATCTTCACGCTTCAAGCTCCCTTACATGACAACACCTCACGCCCCCCCACCAGTGCTCATCGTGCGTGCCTCGCCAGAAGCCTTGTGGGCCCTGAACTGACGTTACCTTAGGTCGGAGGCGGCCCTTCTGGACTTGTACTAGCGCTGTCGCTTCTCCACAATGGCGTCCCCGTTCGGATCATCGAGAAGAACGCGATGCCGCGGTTAGGACAGCGCGGGGCGGGCATCATGGTGCGCACGGTCTCGCTGTTATTGACTTTGTTCCACTAATATGCATTGTAGCCCCGCTCGCTGGAGCTGTTCACGTCGCTCAGAATCATTGAGGAGGTCATGAGTAGTGCAATCTTAACTCCACCTGTGCGTCTGTACAAGATGCCAGAAGGCGTCGAGGTTGTTCATGAATTCGAGATGTCTCCCCGGCGGAGTCCTACTGCCAACAATCCCTACGTAAATTGTTTCCGTGCAAAGGTTTATATGTTTCTCATACTCATTTACTATGTTGCCCCCTCTTGTTCAGTTGAATCCAGTCATGCTCGGCCAGGACAAGCTGGAAAAAATCTTTCACAGCGCACTCGCAACGTTTGGGTGCTCCGTCGAGCTCGGTACCGAGCTGATCTCGTTCGTGCAGGAGGATGGACGCGTCCGTGCAAAGCTCATCAAGCGTGGCGAATCACTTGACATGAACAGCGGCGAGATTGAAGAGGCCGTATGTGAATACATGATTGGCGCCGACGGTGCTCGCGGCGTTGTGCGCAAACAGTTGGGGTTGACGTTCCTAGGGGAGACGAGGCAAGTGGAGAACTTCGTCGTAGGCGATATATGTGTGGAAGGTCTATCACAAAAGGCATGTTTACTTGTTCTTCTACCACCAGATAGACCGCTCATTCACACGCTTGTAGTACTGGCATATGTGGGGAGATGCTTCGGATGTTCTGTATGTCCTTCGTCTTTATCTTTCTCGCTCTCACTTTCAGCGCGGAAGGAATAGCAGACGCTAACACTACTGTATGTCATCAGAATCAGCTTGCGGGCCACAGAGACTCCCAAGCTATTCAACTTCGTCATCGGCGGGCGAAATGTCAATTATACTAGGCTTGCACAGAATGAAGCCGAGCTGAAGAAGTGCTTCTACGAAAACACAGGACGAAGACCCGACCTTGTCTTCGTTGAAATTCCCTGGATGTCCCAATACACGTGAGTCACCCTTCTTTTCATGCATAACAATAGTGATTGGAAATGGGAAGCACAAGCACCTTGGTCCAGACACTGATTAATCGTGTTATCATAGTCCCAACATTCGCATGGTCGACAAGTTTGGGTTTGGGAGGGTATACGTGACCGGAGGTACGTCGCGGTTAATTCCCGCCACATTGGGTTATTGATGAAGTTTGGTCTCATGATAGACGCTGGTCATGTCCATAGTCCCACAGGAGGCCAAGTAAGATAACGAATTTGTCTTTGTCGGCATTGCCAAATGGCTAATATCAACTACTCCCGTCCAGGGAATGAACACGGGAATACAAGACTCTTTTAACTTGGGCTGGAAACTCGCGCTCATCATAAAAGGCATTGCCAATCATTCCTTACTCGATACGTTCAGTGAGGAGCGTATCCCCGTCATCGCTGAAATGATCGCGCAAACGACAAAGCTTCTGAAAAAGACGCTTGACAATGACGATCATGCAATGCAAACAAGCGGCTCCTTATTCCAATTGGGTGTGAACTATCGCTGGAGCTCCATTGTCGTGGACGAACGGAAAAAAATCGAAGCGGATCGCGAGGCTATCGAGGACGCCTATCTCAAGGAATTTGAATTTCCCGAAGACGAAGAGGTGGAAGACCCGGAAAACATGGACTCGTACGGCGAGAATAACGATGGACGATTACGCGCTGGTGACAGAGCCCCGGATGCTTCTGGACTGACAATTCTGTCACCACCTGAGCTGCAGAAGCAGGTTTGCCAGCTCTTCCAAATTTACGGCCCCGCGCGGCATACGGTGCTTATATTCGCGGACGTCGTCAATGCGCGCGACGTGCTGAATGTGCTTGCGGTATATCCAAAAAATCTGTTGCGCACGGTCGTTATCCTACCAGTGCGGAAATCAAAGCCGACGGTCAACCTGGACGGCGCGGACTTTGTGTTGGAGGACCGCGATGGGCACGCAACACAAGCGTATTGCTCCGCGGGTGTTTGCGGGATCTCTATCATCAGGCCTGACGGTGTCGTGGGCGCGATAGTGAAGGGCGCGACTTGGACACACCGTTATTTCCATGGAATATTTTCGGCTCTAGGGCAGCGTTGAAGGCGCATTTTCAACTTCCCTCATGATGTTATGTGATTGATGAACCCCCTTTAGCCTATCCCCTTAACCTTCCCCCTTCCGCTAATAATTGTCTTCTGCTTTGCCTGTTTATGTCGCTCAGTTCTAACACATCGTGTACAGTATCAGTTCCGTTGCATGCAGCTAGCTTTCCTGTCTAAAGTATTATTTTTTATCGTGTGCTGATTTTTTGCTACAGAATTAAATACACGTCCGCATAATGTAGATCAAGTACATATCCTAATCTCGGCTTCCTCAGCGTAATTCTGGTGTGTTGGAACCACTGTACAGTGTATGTCAACGTTACCATTCCCTAAATTTCCGAACCGGCGGCGAACTCTGGACTCTGGATACCTTTGAATAACCTCGAACTCTCTTACTTGCAGCCACATATAGCCACACATACGGGGGTGAAAATATGTGGCACATTGTACCCGAGGTGAGGAATCTGCATGGCTGCATATGCGGACAATCAGAGCATCTTGGCGGACTGGGAACATACCTCGACGGTGCCTCTTGCTCTCGACCTCTGCGCATTTCCAACGCCCATACATGATGCGTCTTCTCATTTTCCTATCCCCTTCCAAAGACCGTTGTTTCATGCCGCTGCGGGGATGCCTGAGGTTTGAACGGGAAAGACTCATTCGTTGATCTCACGCCCCCTACAACCTTACTTGCCTCGTGTTTACCTTGTATGCCACGACCCAATGAAGCTCTTTCTGCTCTTTCTACTACGTATCCCCCAGCTGTCGATAAAAACTAGCTATGGGGTCCTCTAGCGTTTTGAGTGACGATGACTACGACGTCGTCTCGAATCCAGGCACTGTGTCGTTGGAGAACAGTGTCAGTAATCTTGAAGATACAAGCGTCCGTGAGCTGCCTGCTTTCGATGAAGTCCAGGACAGATTCGAGACGACACGATGGAATGCAGCAGAAATCCAGGCGTATGTGCGCAAGAGCCTCAACCCTCTGGGTTGTTCCAAGTACGAGAACAGGAGAGTGAAGATATATGTCGATGGCTCCTTCGACACATTCGATGTTGGGTTCGTCACTTCTATTTTTGTGCTTCATATATAGTGGGGAAACTCAATCAAAATTGCTATGATAGGCATGCTTTGCAATTGCGGCAGGCAAAGCTCGCTTTTCCGTCTGTTTACTTGATTGTGGGTGTGTTTTCAGACGAAGTCCTACAACAGAACAACACCAAGACATCCTGGCCCGAGACCGAGCGCCTTGAGGTCGTAAGACACTGCCGTTGGGTAGATGAAGTTGCCAAAGACGCGCCATGGGAAGTGACGAGGGAATACATGAAAGAGAAGGGCATCGACTTCGTCGCTACCGATGAAGGGGCATCTGTGGACCCAAGCTATGACAAGGCACGCGTCAAGGCTTATGATGAACTCAAACAGAGTGGTAATATTATCTCTGTTTTGAGACTTCTATAGACTTCTATTCCTGACAGCGTTTATTGCAGGCAAAGTCATCAAAACACGACGAACTATAGGTCTAGCTTCTCAACGCATCCGTGCTATGGCAAGTCCGTCAGAACGAGCCACCCCAACTCTGTTGCGGTCATCATCAGATGAACCCCCTGAATTTAACGCGCGGGTGGGCAATCCGTGTCGTAATTTCAAGCCCCCTTCACCTCCTAAGGTCTAAGGTGGGAAGTTCATCGTGTTTAGAGATTGCGGATGATTTCTTGTTTAGGTACTTTAATAGAACGCTTTCGTTTTTTTTTGATACCTTCCAGGAAAAGTGATTGTTTTTGACAATGAAACTTATTGGTGTGCTGATCGGCGGTGCCGCATATTTCTTTCAGACTGGCCGCTCCCGCGGGACCAAATCTCTGAGTCAAGTTGGCACCCTAAACTTGGCTAGTTACTAAACCAGGAAATTGAAAACATTAGTGTCTCCTGTACAAATGACGGACAAAATCGATGCACAGTGCTAGGACCTCTCCAACTCACGACACTGGCGTCGAAGTGATCATGACGCTCTGCCCCAATTTTATTCCTCCAGAGATCCTGGGGGAAATATTCAGTATCGCATGGCTATCCCCTATGACCCCCAACGCGCGACGAGCATTTTTTTCTTCCACTCGTCTTGTGGCCAAATTATGGGATGAAGAGTTGCGCAGAGTATGTGCCACCAATTCCATCGTGTTTTCTTCGGCACACTTCGAGTACTGGAGATGTTCATCTAGCGAACAGCCGACTCTTCCACACGACATTTGTCTTACTTTCGAAAGGCAGTATCGCGTATTACGCACCGACGAGCGAGTGCGACGGGACTTGTTCATGACCTTCCGTCGCCTGCGGTTCAGGCTCAAAAACTTGACCCGTTTGTCAGTGGCGTATTACCCTTCCGTACCCAGACCGCGAGAGAAATCCCATTTCTCCACAGACTCTGTACGCGTTGTACGGCTCCACCTCAAATATATTCTTTCCGCCGATTTGGACGATTGGGTCCTCAAGGAGCTTGGGTTAAGAGGCAAACGCGATATGAAGCAGACCATCCCTTCGCCGTGCGCCTGTCCAAACCTCGAACACGTCTCATTCCCCAGTGGCGACGAAGAAGGTGCTTTGAGCACCTTCCTCTGTGCAACTCCACATCTCCAGATCGCCAAGGACGAAAAAAGCAAGATCAAGGTTCAAATACAATGGGCGTCGGAGAGGCTCCCACCTGGCTGCCATATAGTCCACGGGGTGCTCGATTCGCCGGTGGAGACGTCTGTGAGTAATCTTGAAATGCCTTATTTGTTTCCAGCGTTCGAAAAGGAATTTCGCCCCGAAACGGCGATACATGGGAAGGGACTGGGCTTGATATTTGGTGGGAAAGAGACTCTACAACATGGGGAGGATGCCCAGACATGGAGAACAGTACATGTATTCGTGCCACAGTACTGAGCCGCAGATAAACGAAGGCTAGGAGATTTGGCAAGAAGACCGTGCCACTGGGCTGATGTACATAGTAAGTAATATTGCAATAGAATATTAAATAATTCTTTCTAAAATTACAACTACATATGTGCGTACAAATGAGGCGAATAATTATATGCCTACAGGTCCATGTAATGTCTGAAACAGCATGCATGGCTGGTTACGCCTCTATCGTCGTACGCCCGCCTACCCCGCGCGCTTGCTTTTTGTGCACGCTCTTATGTCGATTGAGTTGGTCCGGACGAGCAAAGGCCTTGCCACATCCCATCTCTGTGCATATATAGGGTCGCGCACCTGTATGTGTCCGCAGCTGTAAAATATCCATCAGAAAACGTAGAAAAAATGCAAGAGATGTAAGGCATACGTGTTTGGACAGATTAGAAGATTCAGCGAAGCCTCTGCATATTTTTGACAAAGTGTTAGCATACGTCATTGGCCACTCATACGTATCCCGTTCTCACCTATCGCAATATGAACACTTAAAAGGTTTGTCGCCGTTGTGGGTCCTTTTATGGATCGTCAGCGCGCCTGTGATAGCGAACGATTTGCCGCAACCTGGGTGATCACAGACATATGGTTCTGAACGTTGTATCGATGTCAATATATCACGATCAAAGAAACAATTCATGCGCTCACTCTCTTGCGTATGTCTTCGAGTGTGTTGCTGTAGGGTCGCTGCCTCCGAAAAATTCTGGTGGCAAATGGAACACTGAAATGGTCGGTGACCGGTATGTGACTTGAGAGTTAAGAGAAAGAGTTCATCGGATAAACATATACGGGCAGAGACTCCACAAACCTGGACATGCCGCGAAATCTTCTGCTTGCTCTGGAACCCGAGCGCCCCATTTCGGGCACACTCCTCCCAGAAACACTCATAGCGTGCCTTGCCGCTCCCAATGTGCACATCACTAATATGCGCCGTGAGCGCGTCGCAGGAGTCAAACGTAGCGCCGCATGCTTTCCAGCGGCATTCGTGTGTATGTGGTGCGCCTGCAGAGCATGCGGTTTTCTGGGGCGGGATGATCTGGGACAGCGGCGCGCTTACCCGCATGGTCTGATCGAAGTCTGATTGAGTGGAAAATGGCGATGGGTGGTTTGTAATGGGAAGAGGAGGCGTTGCGGGATCTGGTAGTTTTGATGGCCCGGCGAATTGCTGAAGCTGTTCATGCATTTGCGCCTCGTAGGAATCAATCCGATGTTGTTGTGCCTCCTGGTGGTCGCCGTTTTGATGTTGATTGTGATGCTGTAGTTGGTGTAAATGTGAATGGTTATGCTGGTGTCGGTGCGGCCGCTGTTGAGATTGTTGATGCTGCATTTCGCGCTGCAGCTGCTGCTGATAACTTTGGGTGGCGAGCAATAGCGGATCGGCGCCTAGATGTTCATTCAACAGATGGTTCGCCAACAACTCAAAGCTGTTGTCGGACGTAGGAAAATACGAGCTGCCACAATTGTCCCATAGACACGAGATCGGTGAAATGTTATGCTCGATACCGTTCGGATTTGTCTGGAAATTCGACCTAGACATGTCGATCTCGCTCAATGACGATGATGGTGTCGAAGAGGAAGACGAATGTGCTAGATGATCTAGATTTACGTGCCCAACAAGCTCGGACAGGGAGGTGAAAGTTGCGTTGCATGCAGCCCACATGCAGGAGAATTCCTCCGCTTGGGACGGTGCTGCACTGGTGGTTGGTGACTGTTGCACAAATGTTTCGTCCACTGGCACAAAGTCATTCATACTGGACGATTGATGGTGATGCATTTGCATTGAAAGTTTGGGAGAAGCCTGAGTAGATGTTCCCCCATTTACAGAGTTGGCAAGAGCCTTGTCAGAGACGCCTCTTGTGGGTACCATTGTACCCGGTAGGGGCGGCGGTTCAGCACACGCCGCGCACCAAGCTGCGAATGCTGTTTCCCACGCGCTGCTCGTCGTCGCTGGAGGTGTGGCCGTACCATTATATGGATGATAATCGTCACAGCACTGAAGCTACACCCGAGAAAAGACCAATTGAATACTCGATCCGTCAGATATCCGGCAGAAAAATCTGGTGAAAAAAAAACTTACAAAAGCGTCGAATCCATGACAGTCGGCACAATCATCCTCCTCGTCGCAGACAAAGTCGCATTGGGTATGCGGTCCCGTCCTCGGGCATATAGACTCTGGGTGGTCTGGATTGCTGCATGCAATGACCACACACTGGTCAGTGCACTGTGCAGTCAGCTGGTCGGCTGGAGGGGGTGCATGAATGCGGCGTTCAGCTACTACCTCCGAGCCGAAGGCTCCCGCTACGGCTGCGGTCCCCTTGAATCCGTGGCTGGTGCGGCCGCTACAGTGCGTCGGATGAGACATGGGCGCTGGAAAGAGCTTGAAGGAGGGCCTCGAGGTCGTCACGGATGAGGAAAGCTAAATCGAAAGTAGCATCTCACTGCCTGACTGAAGCGGTTCTCAATTTATGACTAATCGGATGTCACATCTCATCTTATCAGTGTTTCGGGAGGTCATGATAGCGGAAAACGGAAACGGCCTGAAATACTCTCCTGAGAGACTATTAAACGTTAACCTTGAGCTAAACCTATCAGTGACTTCTGAAAACAGCTTCGCGGACACAGATTAAAAGGCGTGATCCGAGTCAAAACTGACGCGCTTGTTCACTGACATTACCTTGCAGTGCAAGGTCTCTAGCGGAGTAAAACTGGGGGTCACAAAGAGCCTGGAAAGCACAGCCGTAAACAAAGATGGTCACGTCACATAGATAATTCTACAGCTGCACGTTTCTAAAACGCTGTGATATAAATTTTAAACGGACGCCGCGAAGCAGGTAGAAACCTCGAACACTCCGCAAGAGAAATTGTTACGACGCACGCAGTAGATATATAGCTATAGCTACTTCGGAAAAAGCTTGCGTTGATACTCCATTTAGCAATCACACCTAACATGTCACATTGGCGTTACAGATAATCTAATGAAGTAATCTTATCAAACTGTCTTGATTGAGTATCGTTGAAGATCTTGGTCGAGTTCAAAAACGTAGTTCAAACACTATGTTACCCAAACGTTACCCTTGCGTTACCCACTATCTATGAACAACCCTCAATACCCATTCAGTATTCTATAAAGTCTTATCAGCAATCACTCAAACGCTTGATTCAGCATTTTGACACTTGACAATTTGTACTCCAAACTTAGATACTGCCCTGAACTTCAATGTATGGATATCAAAGAATATTACAGACCACTTTTTTTGATCCATAGCAATATACCCAGATAGACTGAGATAATATGCAGCCAGGGTGATATGACTTGAATACAACTGCAAGGTTTGCGCCGCCGCAGGCGGCATATCCCGAGTAACAGGGATACGCGACTTTTTCTTGCGACTTGATACAAGCACTTCCCGAGTCTAATTCCGAGTAGTTCCAGGTCGTAACTTTAATGAAGCTATGGTACAGTGCAACACAACCCTATCCTAAGCATATGAAACATATTTCAATCTTCGAAGTCCAACTCCGTAGCGAAGCGTACAGCCTGTACGACATCGCTCTCCTGCAGATCCACATCCATATTGTCATCGGGAACAATTTGTTCTCTATCCTCATCTTCCTTCGCCATGCCCAGAAAGTCCAGGCAACCCCACATACATCCCCTCCAAAGCACGGCAGCAGCGCCGCCGAGTTTGTCTATCGATACTGTAGACTGCTCCCACGTAAACCTCTCTTCCGCTGGGCGAATAAATGTACTCTGGTCTTCGTGGGCTGGGTTTGAGCAGATCCCGATGCCTGTCACCATGTTTGCTGCATCTTCATCGCCGAGCCGCCACCGTGAGCGGCTCCTGTCAGGAAGGACAGATCCCGGAACGCACACCGAGAAGATATCTCGGAACGCGCTAATTGGTCTTTGGTCATGGCTAGTGGCGAGGGGGAGTTCGTAATATTGTTCAAGCATAGTCTCAGACGACCCCTGTTTGCGCGAGAGGAGGGCACGGAGGGCTAATTCTGTGAGGGGAGGCACTCTAGTGCCTCTAAGCTCGGTCTTGGAGACGTATTTTCCCTTGCTATTTGGAAGAGGTTGAGGTTTGAATGGATTCGGAAAGAGATTGAGGAGTTTGAGGTTTTTCATCTGGAGCATTTCGGATGGGATAAATCGTAGCTTGTTATGGGCTAGATTCAATGTCTGTAGATCTTTCAGATTCGCGATCTCAGGCGGGATATACGTGAGGCTGTTATTCCCTAATTACAAGACTCAGCATCTGGATACAATGGAAAGAGCGGGAAACAACACCGACTTAAGGAAAGCACCGTCAGATTATGCAAGTACCAAAGCTCCATGGGAAGTCGAGAAATATTATTCTTGCCCAAGAAAAGGTCCATGGAATCTCTTGAGAGTCCTAGTATCGAGTTGCTGGACATAGCCTTCCCGGTAGATCCATACCTAGCCCACCCTGTCACGTTTGAGCCAGGGGTTGTATGTGTACGCGCTAATCCGGTACGAGGAGCGGTGAATGGTGATGGTCCAGTATTTACACCGCCCGCAGTTAGCGCCTCGTTCACGGTTACTGGTTCGTTATTCTTGGAGAGCACCACAATTTTGGCTAGATCCCGCACTATTTCTGCAGGCACATCGACTATGTTCTGGTCTCTGCAAGAGGACAAAGGAAAAAGTAACGAACAACGCGAAGTTATTGACACTAACGCGCGTAAAACAACAAAAAAACACGTACGTTAGATCAATCTTTCGATCCCCTGTGTCAAAGGCGCGTTCAATTGCGGAATCCCATAATTCCTTCTGCCTCTGCATCTCCAACTCAAATAGCGATGTCTTCTCCTCCTTCTCCCTCTCGCCCCCTTCATTGGACCCACTGTCGTCAGAGTCTGGAGCAGACACTTTCATGTCTGGAGTCCTGCTGCGAAACCTTGCCTTCTTCTTCAAAGGTGTCTGCATTGGGCTGCACGCGACCGCTGATGCGCGTTTCCCGGGCAGGGGCCTGTATGAGCCCGCAAGTGGATCCATCGGAGACCCGTTCCCCAGAGATGACGATGACGACGAAGCGTGATGTCCCAACGCGTCGGAATCATAGCCGTCACTGTCCAGAGTCGCGAAGTCATATTGGGGAGACGAAGGCGGGGAAGAAGATGAGTGGAACGGAGAAGAGGGCGGGGAGGTTGGTGGGGAGTAGAGACGTGTGTGATGTAGCATTTCTGATGTAGGGGTGAGAAAGAGGAAGGGAAAGAAGAAGGAAAGCAAGAGAAGACAGAAAGAAAGTAAGAGAAGAGGGTGGATAGGGTCCTTTGATGAATTATAAATTAAATTATTAACCTCGGTCGAATCAACGAGGCACGATCACGTGTAAACGCGTCTTCCCCATCCTCCCTCCCCGAATCCCGACTAAACCGGACGCCGTTCTCTGCTTATGATGATAGGAATCCCCGTTAGCACGATGATTAGTATCTATCACTTACCTGCAGACATCTTTCGTGAATCCATTGATAAAGTGGCCAGATAGTCTACCAAGGTCCAGGTATAAGTATTCTCTATTGCAGACTAGGCAAGTTTCTGATTGTTTGTAGTCTTTTTCATAGTCTTTGGAACCGGAGAATCAGACATAATGACAAAGACTACTCCAGCCCGGAATGAGCATCAAGTCAAGCCAAGTCCACTGGAGAGCCCAAGAGTTACTTGCTGTCTTTTTGCAGGAGACATTGACTCGCGATGCAAACCACACACAAGCGACACACCCAAAGGTCTTAGATGCGCTGGAAATTTTAGTGGATGTCGACAGAGAGGAGCAAATTAAGAGAGCAGTAAGGCAACAGTGGGCTTGCGAGCTTCTTGACCTTGAAGATTCAAATCTACGCCATTCCACAGGTCAAGAGGCTTGAGCAGGGGAAGTGTTGTTGGCAGGATTATGATGAGTATACTGTAGTGATCATGGTCATGAGTGTACGGAGGCTGAAAGTGGTGGCGTATGTTTTCAGCTTATACCATTCTCGAGCCACAAACTTTTCATGGGCCTCATTCTAACTGACTGACTCGTTTTGGGTCGTTTTTCGTGGAGTTGGATGGGTCGCAAAAGTTGAATGTCAGACCTGGAGCTGAGAATAATTGAAGAACAGACAGAGATACCAAGGTAGATTCTTCGTTGCCGACATTGAAGTTGAATAAGTATCTTGACTTGTTGACGTTGAGCACTTCGAGCGTTGACAAGTCTGTATTGAGCAAATTTCCCCAATCAAGAGGTCAGCTAAGAGGCAACAGCTAAAAATCACATTAGGTATTTGTAAAGAGATAGAGCAACAGTCTCCGCAGGATCAGAAGTGGCGTTACGAAGATGAGGGGTGTTCGTTTGACGATGGAGGAGTGGATCCTTCAGGCTTGGGGAAAACTTTTTCCTTGACCTGCTTGTATCCAACTCGGGAACCTTCCTTCCTCACCTCCCGTATCCCACTGGCAAACTCTGACACACGATTCTCTCTCGCTTCGCGACGTTCCGACACTAGACGAATGATATGCGACCTCTTTGTAGCGTACGGCGCCTTGAACTTCCAGGACATCCTGCCCTGGCCCTTGGTCATACGCAGAAGTTCCTCTTTCTGTAGGTTACGCGTGTTCTGAATAGCGAAGTTCTTTTCAATCCACTCTTCACGTTCTTTTCTGGCTTCGGGTTCCATGTCTTCCAATCTCTGGGGATAGTAGAAAGGTTCCTCCAGACCAACGACAGCGCGTTTGTACGTCTTGTACGTGCGTCGTTTGGGGCCGTTTAGTGTGCGGTACCATGGGGAGATGTAGTTGTCTGTGCGGATATATGTTGTACGGACACCATATATTGCGCGGAGCAGGGAGCGCACGTCGGTCTTGGTGACAGATTGGGGAATGCGGAATGTAGCTTCGTAGGGGTTGTAGGGCTGCCCTGGAGGTGTATGATTCCTCACGAGACGCATAATGATATTGGGAAGGTAAACTTTCTGACCAACGACCTCTGGTACTTGCGCGCCGTCGAGCACCCGGGTGCGGAATCCACGTATACGAGACCGACGTTCGTTCTTGTACTTGCCGTACCCTTCTTCGGTTTCATGTTTGCTAAGATCTCCAATAGCTTGTAGACGGTCGAATGTCGTCTTGTCCGTAGGCGTCAGTCCACTCTCCGTTGAATCGTGTCCGGTCACACTTTCCCCGAACTGTTTTCGTCGACGGAGACGCACGGCAAGCGGGGTGGAGGCCGTCCGCGCAACCCTAGCAAGGTAGGGCATGGTCGCGTACGACCGTCGCATGCTCGAGCATTGGCGCACGGCCTGCATTTTGGAGAAGGAAGGGATAAAGGTTGAGGAACAGATGGCTTCCCAACCATGGAGGGAAATTTCTGCTAGAAGTAAACACGTGACCTTGACAGTGACATCGCCCATGGAATATTAATTCGGGTCTCCACGTTGGCTACGCTGGTGGACATGTACCACTTGCTTCCTACTCTGAACGGAATCACATACCTCTAGTCAGCTCTAGTCAGACTTCCTGGCGTTTTGCTCGAAGGACCCATGGCCACATTCAATTGCTTCAAGCTATTTCGCGGGGTGCGGTCTGTATGCGCCCCGGTGACGACTGTCATTGGCTTCTCGCTCATGCTGCTCTATGTTTTCATACTCTACCAACCGAATCGAGGGCCTGGAATAAAGCAGAAGATGGGGTGGCAGTCATACGAAGTTATTAACTTACAGGAAGCTCTTGGACCTGTTTCCGGTGGCGGAGAGACAGATCTCTCGACAGAACCCGCTACTTTACCTTCAGGGGTCGATTGGTGGAATGTAACGCAGCCCGACGAGAAGATAGACTACTCAAGTCTTCCTCTAGATACGTGGTCACCCACTCTACCTCACAACACTGGCCGTACGTTTCTCTGCTTGGTTTTTAGGATATATATATGATTAACTATATATGCCATTATCAGTCTCTGAAATTGCGATCTCGAGATGTTTATTAGACCCAGAAATTGCTGGTGATCTCTGCGCACCTGCAACTACAACTGAGCAAGACGCGATAAAGGGGAAATGGGTTCGTGTTCCAAGAAATCTGAATCTCGAAGGGGGATATTTGGCTCGGACGTTGGTCCGTCTGTTTCGTGTTACCCTTGCCATAACTTTCTGATACACATCCATAGAACTTATATTACCGACGAACAAGAAGACAGGATATCAACCTCATCATTGACTTGAAGATTCTTCCCAAAGATGAAACACCCTCAGCATCAGAAGACGGCTGGCACAAAACTGAAACTTCGCTACATGAAGGAATCAGAGGGCTTCCACCTCTCTACCTGTGGTATAGGACCGGAAACCAGATGATCGATATGACTGCTGAAGAAAAACTACAGATCATCACAGAGCTTGATGTGCTCTTCGGGGAAGACGAACCGTGGTATGGGTTTGAGAAAGTGGAACGTCCAAGCATTGCAGAGCAAGGCAAAATACAAGCGACTTGGGTAACGTACCGAAGGGGTGTCAAACGTACGTATCCCATTTCATCTGGATCCCCAAGCCTTGACCAAACTCCGCGTATTCAGTCGCACCCAAAGCACCGCCTCTGCACTTCAATCACAACGGAAAATTCAAAATACTACAAGTAGCAGATTTACATTTCTCAGTTTCACAGGGCACTTGCAGAGACACCATCCTCAATCCATGCGAGCATTCCGACAACTTGACGAACATACTCATTTCGCACGTCATAGACGAAGAAAAACCCGATCTCATTGTGTTCACTGGTGACCAACTTAACGGTCAAGGGACTTCGTGGGACCCGAAGTCCGTACTAGCTAAATTCTCTCGTGCTGCGGCGGCTAAGGGTGTCCCGTGGGCGGCTGTCTTCGGAAACCACGACGAGGAAGATGGAATGGCGAAGGAGCAACAGGTGACTCTCATGAAGTCTCTTCCTTACAGCTTGGTCGAGAGAGGACCCAAGGATATCCATGGCGTTGGGAACTACGTGCTGAAAGTATATAGCCCCGATGCGTGAGTCTTCTGGCTTGATTCTATTCTGTCAGTTATCAAGTTCTCTGCTTAGCTCCAAGACACATACACTCACGTTATACTTCCTCGACTCTGGATCATATGCGAAAGGTTTCCTCGACTTCTTTGGCTTTTTCACCCCAACCGAATATGATTACATTCGCCAGAGTCAAATTGATTGGTTCCTGCAAGAGTCAGGTACACATTTTCTCTCAACAGTGACAATGAAATAGACTCTAAACACCGAACTACCCGTCACAGCTTCGATAAAGCAAATTCAACGGCCATTTATACCTGATGACGGTAAAGATATAGGCGACGTATGGGCGCGCCAGGACCAAATTACACCGGTCACGCGAAAGCTAGCGAAGCCAAACGCATTGATGTTTTTCCACATGCCGCTGTAGGTTTTCCAATCCTTTCGAAATTTCAACGATCAGCACTCAAGGAACATTTTGTAGACCGGAATCTTATGCGAAACCAGATGTCAATCCGTCGACAGGCAAAGTCCTTGACGTCGGTATCTCCGGACAAGAACCACCTGGCCATGCGAAGAATAGCGACGGTTTCTTCGATAAGGGCATTTTGCAGGCCAGCGAGAGTGTCCATGCTTCTAATGGAAACATACACGAAGTCAAAGTCATTGGGAATGGACATTGTCATGGTGCGTCTGGTCCCCATGTCGTAGCATTGGCTCCATCGCTAACTGGGATTGTCTGCAATGCAGTCACGGAAAATTGTCGACGCGTGCAAGGTGTTTGGTTATGTTTCGGAGGTGGAGGGTACGTCTTTCCGCCTTTCTTCTTAGCGTCGTAGGTTATGCTAACATTTCATCGTTCAGATCATATTCTGGCTATGGCAAAATCGGGTTCGTCTGTATTCTTGTCCTGGCTATGGTGATAACAAGGTCTGACAAATTGCAACTCAGCTTTGACCGCCGATTCCGCGTATACGACGTTTCTGAACATGGGGAGACGATTCAGACGTACAAACGGACTGAGCACGATGAAGTCATTGACCTCATGACCCTCGCGGGGAAGGGAGCGGCTCCTCTATCGTGAAGATAGACACGCAATTGTATTTTAGGATCTAATTTATTGCACAGAGATTGATATTTTACAGCATAGGTTATCTCGTTCTAAATGGCAGATAGAGGCAGTATCAGTTATGTTGGGTACCCATGCAGACATTTTCGGCTAGATGTAAATCCCTGCCCATCGAGGCGCCTTGTGAGGCTCAGCTAAATCCCCTCAACTAAATCATCATTCATTCCATATATCAGTTTCATAGCATCTGGGCCAGTGCGAAGGGCTAAACAGGATAACAAACCTGAGAAATAAATCTATGAACTCCAAATCTGGATGGGGACTCACGGTCATTTATGGGAATGAACACAAGAGATCGCATGCCCTTCGGAGCCCAAAAAATCTGTGTCTTGGGGCTGGATAATTTTTGCCTATGTGCCGGCTCCCAGCTTTCTATGATTTTCTTGGCTCTGGAGCGGAAGTCGTACTTCCTATCTTCTGGAAGATTTCCAGGTGCCAGGCATGAGAGACGATGGAGAGATAGATGAAGCTCTGAGATCTACGAAAGTGGACAAAAATAGGTTTGAGTGTTGGACGAGGGCAAGCGCAGTAGATACGCATGTTACAACACTTACATGAACATGCCGCACTAGCGATGGTATCGAAGAACTCCATTCCTTTTCAATGTTCGTAAGGATCTCATCGACACGGCGCGATGAGAGAGACACGGATGTCGCGTTTTGTCCGGAGACAGACTGAGTCTGACGGCCCATCAGGAGGAGTTCCTTGTCCAAATCATGCCGCATAGGAGATAGAAGTGGCGATGAGAAGTATAGGTTTCCAGCCCCAGCAATAGAGAACCATTTATTCAAGTATGCTTTGGCTGTGTTGCGAACGCTGGGGTCTCCGCGATCAAAAATGAGTTGCAGTTGGGGAGATGACCCGGTGTGTCGGAGATGAAGACACAAAATCTTCGTTATGTCGAGGAGTAGCGAGACGTAATGTTTAAAGTCTTTGTTCCATCCAGCAGAATCGATGTTGATGAACGCCCGTTTTAGTGCCGGAACCAACTTTGAGTTTAGCGTTGTGTAGAAATAGTTCTCGATGAGCTTTTTTGAACATTCATAGGGAGGCAATTCGATGTCAAGGTCTTGAAGATTCGGAACAAGTTTGAGAAACTCAATAAAATTTGAAGGGGTGTGGACAGTTGTGCGATAGTAAAGCTGTGTGAGGTTTGAGAACGGGATAGGAAACTCGGCATAATGGCCACGGGCGATAGATAGGAGTATATCTAGTGGCTCAAAGTAACAGGACTTAATTCGTAGTGTTTTGACAGCAGGAAAATAGAAATAAGTGACCAACGAGTATACGCTCGTCCATGCAGTATCGGAAGAAGGGAAATCCAGAGTGATATCAGTCAGTTTGATCAGATTAGAGGCATTTTTGGATTGAGGAGACCATGGCTCGACATGGTACTGCAAGGACCCCACATAGAGTGTGTCTAAATCTTTGGCCAAAGACAATACGGCTGGCAAGGTGCCTACAGTATTCGACCATCTACGTTTATCCTCGATATATGTGTGAAGTTGAGTCCATGGCAAGGACAAGCGAGGGACAAGCATGCCCAGAAGAGCAACATCACGCAAAGCTGGGGTACGCGCAAAGCCATTGATGATCATATTGCTTTGAGCATTTCCATACAGCTCGAAAACGATTCTTCGAAGACGCAGAAATGTAACTGAGTTCGAAGAAGTGCGTAATGAATCGCATGTAGTGCAAAACGTGTTCACCCTTATTACACTTGTCTGCATCACTAAGGTCGTGAAGCGGCAAGCCTGTTCCCCTAGACAAGTCACGATAGAACTCCGGAAATGTTGACTCGACTGGGGCAAATCCGAACTCGAATAGTCGCGCAGAAATAAATGTAGACCCGTATTCTTGGAACGTTTCAAAACCTGGTGGAGAAAATGGAGGTATTGGTCTGTATCTGGTCTGTCAAGGTCAACAGCCAGATGGACCCATAGCTGAGAGGTATCAAGAGCGATACTTCTCCAGCGCTGGCAGACGTGCGATAGGCGAAATGCCGTATGTAATGGTTGATTCAAAGTTACAATGCTGAGGCCCAGATTGCTTTGAGCAGGATTGATGGGCTGTATACAGAAGGTGAAGATAAGAATCATGAGCTCGGTAGGAAGAATGCGGAGAGAAGAGAGGAGCAGTTGATGTTGACGGACGAAATCATAGACTTCCCGGATGAGCTTTTGGAATTCTCGGTAAGTCGCATCGTGAAGACGGCTTGTGTGTCGAGGTATTCTGCCCGATAGCTCTTTCAACCTTCGTACTTCCTGTTTTGCTGTTGAAATTGTGTCCTGGATAAGTTGCGTCTCTTCATCCGATGGTGGGAAATAGCTTCGAAAAAGCCGCGAGACAGGTGAAACCAGCGTTATGTTGATTCGCAAGTCGATTCCTTGTCTACCTGGAGTCTGTGCCATTGAGTATGGGTCAGTAGAGGACACTGTTTGCGTTGCAGTATTAGTAAGATGAAAGTTGCTGGTGAGAAGGAAAGCTTTTGCAGGAGAAAATTCCAGAAAGCTTCTGTGGCTGTAACAGTGCTATACTTTACTTGCGTTGGTCTAGGTCCTTTGTAATTTGGAGAAGTATGGTCAATGGACAAGTGACAGTTGCAATGTTCTGTGAACAGTCAGAGCTATGTGACAAGGAGTGTGACCCTCGCGTCTGAGATGTCACGCGTTCACGTTGATCAACCACGACCTCCACAACCAAACCGTGCCCATAGCCCAGATGGAATCGTTCCTAGCTCGACTTAACTCCTTCAAAAAATCTAAACGCACGAAGAATCCGGACAAACCCTCGTCTACGGTCACTCTCAAGTGGCCGCATCCTTCGAATTTCAAAGCGAATCCAGAGTCTTTAGCCGAAGCAGGATTTTACTACGACCCAGCTTATGACGACCCAGACAATGTTACCTGCTATTATTGCGATAAGGAGCTAGGAGGCTGGGAGGAAGAAGACGATCCTTTTCTCTTGCACTGGAAAAAATGCGGCCAGCAGTGCTGCTGGGCCAGTGTACGTTGTGGACTTATGACCGAGCTAGACGCGTCGGGCAGGTAAGTCAGAATGTGTACTCACTGATGTCTCTAGCATGCTTGACTTCTCCTCTAGATTTTTTTCTGCAGATAAAACGCGTCAGCCAACTCATAAATCTATGGAAAAGGCTAGGTTGGATACGTTCAGCGCAGGGAAGGGGTGGATTCACGATAAGCTTAAAGGACACAGTGCCAACTCAGCTATGGTACGCGTAGAATTTCTTCGGCCATATTCTGAGTCCTGACAAGACTCCCCTGTGTAGATGGCTCAAGCTGGATTCGTATATACTCCACAGCATAGTGGGGACGATTCTGCAACTTGCTTCTACTGCAATACTTCACTTAGTGGCTGGGACGAAGATGATGATCCTATGTGAATCTCAGAACTCACAAGCTATGTGAATACAACTGACTGGCACCGTAGGGAAGAACATAGAAAGCGAACCAGCAAATCCGCTGTACCATGTCCTTTTTTCGCTACACATGAAACGTCTCGACTACACTCAACGAAGCCACCATCCAAGGCTCAAGTAAAACCATCCTCTCGATCAACATCCAAATCCAATTATGCAGACCTCGTCATGCCCACCAAAACTTTCGACGGCGAAGAAGCAGAATCAGATGCGGCAGAACCTGCTAAGCCCACCAAAGCACCCGCAAAGACTCCACGTAAAGCACGGTCAACGTCTTCATCAAGTAGCAAGAAATCGAGCACAAAGACGCCTAAAGCTAAATCACGGAGTGCAAGCCGTTCCGGGTTGAAAGGTGTCGCAGAAGATATTGAGGAGGAAGGAGAGGTTGCTGTACTGGAACCTCCCGCAACGGTTAAGAAGAAGGCTCGGTCCAAATCTGTGGTCCGCTCGGATATCCAAAGCGAAGACGATGAAAATGTGAAGGTTGAACCTCCACGGACCGTTAAGAAATCACGTTCGAAGTCGAAATCCATGATGAAAGAGGTTCCCGAACATGATGACGAGAACGACAATCAGATTGAACCGCCTCCAATAGTCAAGAAGAAATCCAGGACACAATCGAAAAGTATTACCAAATCGGATGTTGACGCAGAGGTTCAGACGGAGCAAGAAGAAATCAAGGGAACTTCACGATCCAAGTCTCGAAAACCTCTCCAGAAAATCGAGGACGAAATGGAGGAGGAAGTACTACCAAAGCCCTCCCGTCCGAAATCTAAAGCTACTATCACTTCTGAAAGTGAAGAAACGATGCGAAAGCCATCTCGCTCAAAGGCTAAACCTTCTCTCATGCCTTCTCCAGCTGAAGATGTATCCCGCAAAACATCGCGGACGAAATCTAAATCCAAGGTGTCAGATTCAGAGCTTGGTGAAGTACCCATTTCCACCGAGCCTACGGTACAAGTCGAAGATCTGCCTAAACCTGCTGTGAAAACCAAACACCATCGGACTGCTTCGAAATCCAAAGCTAAAGCTTCTGTCGCTGTTCCTATTGCAGACATCTTCCCCCAAGATGGACCCAGTAACGTCGCAAAATCAAAGACAAGTTCAGGCACACCTCTTCCGTCTCTACAAGTTCAGTCTGACGACGAGGACGAGCCTGTCATCGTCGCACAGCCAAAGAAGAAGAAAGCCCCGAACAAATCCAAGCCTTCTCCCCCCATAGCAGTAACAGATGTATTCGACGATGACATCACACATCACGCTCCTTCACCGCCCTCGTCCTCTAAGGTAGCTTCTACGCCTGAATTCGTTCCATTGGTTGTCCCGAAACGCAAGGCAGCTGTGCCTACCTCAAGCGAACCACCCTCCCGATCAATAACGAAGGAGAAACCAGCTTCGAAATCAAAACCAGTATCAGCGGCCCCAAAACCAACTAAAGTTGTTGAAATATCCAGCGATGACGAGTCCGACGCACCCAAATCAGACAAGGAGAATAATTCTTTGCACAAAAGCAAGGACATTATGCATGCCTCTCCCAAGGTACAACACACTCTTCAGCCTAGTATTCCCCAGCTGCCATTCAAGATCCCCCCTCCACGTCCTACATCTTCACAGAGTAAGCTTGGAAAGAATCCTATAATTGTGGAAACAGTCCAACCACTACAAGCTACGCATTCGCCTTCTCCAAAGCCTGTTGAGGACCATGCCGATGTCAGTATGGATGACGTTGAACTGGATTCGGACCAGCGAATGGATGTACCTGCACCGTCTACACCTCTGCGTCCCATTATTCTGCTTACACCTCCCAATGGCGGTATGCCTAACATAGACCCACAACCTGAGCACAACCAATCCTCCACACCGCCCGACTCTTCCGATGTGTTCAGTACGGCCAAAGGACCCTTATTCATACCGCCGCTTTCCAGGCTTCCATTTACTCCCTTGCACACTCTCAGCGATGCGGAGCTTGATATGACAGTCGAGGAATGGATTCGTTATCAAATGGAGGTCGAATTTGATAAATTCCGACGAGATGGTGAACGGGAGCTCCAGAAATTCAGGAAGAAGGCCGAGGATGTTAGGAAGGTCATTGAAGGCCTGTAAGATTCATCGGTTTTTATTGCATTTTTCTTGTGAGTTGTTAGCAATTCATCTCGATCTGATATACAAATTGATTTTGATTCTACTCCTCTCGTAGCTTTAGTTGGTTCGCTATGTTATCAGGCACGTTGCGCTCTTAAACTGATTAAATTACTTACAGTTTCGTCCAAATACATATACCGACAAGGTCTGTGACTCAGCACGCAGACCGCTACATGTCAACCAACCGACATGTTCTCTTGTTCACCCGTGAGTTGACGTCAAGATATATGTCATTTCTGCGTCCATCTCATTGGCAAAAATTAGCATTCCTTTGCATATACCCGTAGTCGGTTCCGCGGTAAACCCTCTAGAATATTAACAAGATACAGAATCCAACCTTCGTTCGGTAATTGATTGATACAATTCTTGTTTTTGCCTGAATAATTTCGCGAAGTTTCTCAGAACAAAACCTTTGAACCGTAACCATATCTTGTTAGCTTAGTGAATCCTTACACTCAGGACGTGAAGCACTACAAATTGTACAAGACAACGAGCGCTGAAGTTGCCTTGCCGTATCCTGCAAACCCGCTGATATTCAAGAGAAACATTGAACGACGATGGGCGGCGACAGTACTTATGCATTTTGATCGCAAAGAAATCTATGTGCGTTGGGATATCGATTTTGAACCAAATCAGGCGCGTTTTTTTTTTCATGTATCATTGCACCAATGTTGAATCGGGGTGTGTTTTGTTGATGTCTATGCTAGGCTGGGTCGCGGTGCTCGGACTTCATTTTCGTTGCGATGCCGTAGAATTCTGTGAGTTTGGCAAGCGTTATTGGAATGCTATTATCCAATGCGAAAGTTCTAGAAATGCGCACTTTGGCGCATATATGTGGAATAATGCATGTGTACGACAGACCCTTTGGAAGGTGTGATTTTGGCTCCAGGATTTGACCTATAGTTTTGTGGTGCATAGTCATCAAGATGACGTTTTTGGAGGTGTTCTTCTACAGTTCCCAGGTGCTGACAGCCTGTGGTATAACTCGTGGACGGTGTTATGTATTACAAGAATAAGCCCAAAGCCGTAATCCGGGAAAGTGTGGCGTTCGTATGACACTTTTGTAATAGAAGGGAACACGATAGTACTGAGTACCAACAAACGACTGTGGCGATCCGATATTGTACAGTCTTGGTCCTGGACCGAAATTCCAAACAGTAGGGCGTTATATATGAAAGAGCTATTCTAGAGTGATGTCGTGATTCATCTTCCTTTCCACTTATCTGGGTGTGATTTGTCCAGAAATCCCAAAGATTAGATCTTCCGACCCGCGTTGGTCTGATCCCTCTCAAGCCGTAAAGGATTGGTAAAGGAGTTTCCATCTGAGCGAACCTGAAATTGATAAAAGCGACTTGGCACGTTGTGAAAGTGCGATTTCATCGACATATCTTGAATAGATGTGAAACCCATGATCTACTTTGTCCGTTGTTTTCGTATACTCTTTCCTGTATGATACACGATGTACCGTAGCCTGTTGACTTTTGGGTTCTCGACATCCACCTCTCCGGTACCCCGACCGTAATATTGTAGTGCCAGTGGAATAGGGGATGGGAGAAGGCGAGGGACGCGGACAACCGAGATTGGTACCCGTAGGACAGCGAGTGAGTATACTACATCACAGTAATTTTATCGATCACTGCATCTGCATATAAAAGTGAGAAAAGGCTTTTGAAATCATTCTATTCGAACCCGCCTTAAAGCATCGACAACGAGCTGTCCTAACGAATGGTCACACAGCCTGTCCCTTTATCGCTTCCCACCGACATCTATCGTCTCGTTTTCAGTCATCTCGATGTTACGGACATCCTCGTATTGCGGCGGGTGAGTTTCACGAGTTTCCAACTGAGGTTTGAATCAAGTAATGATACGAGTTGCTGAGACATTTTATCAAAGACCTGTAAAGAATTTTTCGAATTATCAATTCTAAGGAGTCTTTGGGACACGCTTCTGCAAAAACATATAATCAGCCAAAACATCCCAATTCCTGGGTTAGATGGGAAATCGCTCCATTCCCTATCTTCTTCCGAGCTTGAGCAGTGTTATCAGCGGGCTCTGGCCCTCCGTCAAAACTGGGTCTCCGATTCTCCTGTCATTCATCGACAAAATACTCTGAACAACGGAATTTCCCATTCGCATATTATTGCACTGAATGTTTTGCCAGGCCGAGGCAATAGATGGATAGTTTCGTTGTCCATGACTCCCGGAATGAACCACTCCTTCACCATTCAATGCTGGGACATAAGTGGTACGAGTCCTGTCTGTCTTGCGATGCGCGAAATGAAGCAATTTCGTGGTATGGCCGTGAACAAAGTGGCATGCGATTATGCAGAAATAGCAGTCCTGACTCCAGAGTATGTTGTTCACAATTGTGGTGTATACCGCTTCTTATGCCTTGTCTAGGCTCGAATTGATGACTATCGATCCACATTCACAAAACCCGCATCAAGGCTTTCAGGTAGCAAAAGCTTCAATTCCCAGTGTGCACCGGGTGCATGCGCTTCATCTTTTCAGAGAATCTTCATTCTTGACCAGAGATACGGACGGTTTGGTGTATCTCTGGGATCTAAACTCCCCCCTCGATAGGCTGCAACTTCAGACTCCTGATATGATGCAGGTAAGCCGCTGAATCCGACAAGAATATATGAAATGCTGACCGAAGCCTTGATTTCCAGCCAAGAGCTCCCATTGATGCCCTCATGACCGACGAGCTTGTTGTAGTATTGCGACTCACGACTTTAGAACTTTATGCCCGGCCCTCAGAAGCATCGTCGCCAAATCGTGTCAATGTCCTCAACCCAATATCCGCATTCACATGGCCATGGCGGGTCGACAACGCTGTCATGACGTTGACCCATCGACCAGGATCTAGCCCAGGACGCACGCCAATTGATATTTTGTTGCGATTCGGCAGTTACTATCCCTGGCCCTTGAACATCCTGCATCACTACAAAATTCGGCCAAACTCTGGCTTCTTGACTGACCCTGCAATAGGGATGAACGAGCAAAACCCTCCCTATGAATTCCCGCCTGTTCTACTGGAATCCTTCGCTTCCCCCGTACGACTCCATGCTACCTACGACATGGCCATCGGACCATACGGGACCGCCATCTGGACGGATAGTCACACTGAACACTACTTCAATCATTCAGATCGTGGGCAGCGTGTTGCAAGTATGTTCTCGAGTTATATTATCAACGAAGAAGGTGATGAAGAGGTTGCGCTTTCGGATCAAATGGCGACCGCCTCTGCGGCCACGGTGTACGCATATCACGAAGACGATGGGTGGGTGAGAGTGGCCATGGACGAGACGGAAGGAAGGATATTTCTCGGGCATGAAAATGGGCTGATTTCGATTCTAGAATATGCCTAATATCTTACGATCCGATAGAGTAGATTGGTTTAATCTGCCTTCGAAATTGAACTCACCTTCAGTGTTCACACACAGAGCATACTATGCGCATCTTTCTTGGGTCGATTCGACCATATGGCTGGATAACAGGGATAGCAGAAATGCTCGAAGCACTAATTTACATCATGATATTGATACAAATGAAATTTAAGGAGTTGCAATTAGGACCTGACTTGAAATTTAGTGTATGAATTAGTGGCATAGTAGTATTGACTTACAGCAGAAGGAGTGAGCCCAAGATCTTTGAGCGACTTCTCGAGATCTGAGCGCGTGAATAATTTCCTGATAGACGAGTGATGTAAATTAGTCAGAATGTTGAACGCGAGTGTGGATGGCTGGGACATACCTTGGGAAATGTTGTGCAAAAGTCACAGTTTCGGGATCGACAGTCAGCAACTGTCCTGCCAGATATTCTGCCACCTCTCGGAGTGCTAGCATCAGCAATAATGCAACGAATTAGTCCCGATTTTGTTATGTCAAACTGCAGCGATTTCATATGTGACTTACGTGCGTCACTCGACAACGTTGTCGTATAGGGTTGGCCTCCAGTGGACATCCGGATCTGCAGCCGAGTCTCCTTGAAATCTTTCCCTGCGACACCTGCCACGGCGCCAGCAGGACGGTTCGGGGTGCTGGTGCTTCCACCGGAATCTGGTAGAGGTTGACCATCGCGAAGTGCCTTCTCCCTGGCAGCCTTCTCAGCGCGTGCCTTCTTGTCGGCCTCTATTTGAGCCTTGATAGCAGCTTTAGCTTTGGCGTCTTCGATTTTTTCTACAAGTTATACAAGAGTCAAAATTCTGGGGACAGGAATTTATAGATAAATGCTTAGATGAGATACCTACCTCGTTTTTTGGCCTCAGCTTCCTTTAACGCCTCTTTGAGTTTCATATCTTCTTTTATTTTGTTCATATCCTTTCGCAAATTTAGTTGATCTTTCCATTAGTGAAAGTGCAGTACATAGCGTACTTTCCCTGCCTTGCGCCGTAATGCTTCGTTAGCCTTGTGTTCTTTTGCCTCTTCGATTGCTTTTTTGGAACGCTTCTCTGCCATCTTTGCACGCAGTTCTTCTAGTCTTTGTTTCTTCTCTTCTTCAGTCAATGGTTTAATCTATATGTTCCAGGTCAGTCTCACGAATTTGAATAAATTTGGGCATTATGGCTTGGACTCGCCTCCTCCGTGGACTCCTCGAATTGATCATGGCCACTCTTTTCAGCATGGAAATTAGCAAGGGCGGTATTCTTGAAAATTTTGCCGCATATAGAGCACTTGATACTCTGATGATCATTTCAAACAACGCACAATGAACTCAGTATTGAAGAGGTGAAATAGAATAGATATACCTTGGCCTCCACCTCATTCCCTTTGAGAACACCTAGACTCTTTAATGCTTCTGCATCTTCGTCATCTTCATCCACATCCATAGATGTAGCGCTGCTTGCTGCTTGCTCATTCACGGATCCTAGATCAGGAACGGATTGTCCTTCGTGTTCGAGTATGTGGTCCATAGCTGGTTGCAAACCACGATTGCCCGTTGCCTTCAAAGCCCCTGCAATTATGAGGGGTTCATTAGTTATACACAGGCAAAACAACATAATAATCCTCCATAAACCATGCGATGAATAAACTAACGTACAGTCAACTCGTGCAGCGTCGAAGCCCATTCCTAAGAGAGTGTCTTTATCGCCAGCCATTTGTGTGATAGGGTTCTTGATGAGCGCGATGAGTATATGTTGAGATTATCGAGTATTTTGTGTTCTCTAGCACAGATATTCGTAGGACTTCGTTGCAAATATTATCCAGAGTAGTGATTGTGGACAAACTGAACTGCAGTACTTGTTCCAAATATAGAAACGCCGTCCGTGACCTTTATGACGATGATCTATCCAAAGTCGAACCTTAACTTTTTGTATTTTCTCCTTCCGCTGAACAGCATTCATCCTCCATTCAAATATCATATTCATCGAGCCTCCTACCTCATTACGATGAAAGAGGAACTACACTCGGTAAACACGTAGTGAGGTCGATGTCCTGCAACATCCTCACTATGTACGACTTGGCTTGACATTGAAGTGCATTCTTCTTCCTCTGTGCATTCCATCAAGGCTACATGACACCTGGGGATCTGTCTGGGCGGAGTATCGCATATCACATGGATATTGGGTCTCGGTTCTATCAGGGTTAGATTGAGGTCAACGACAGCAGGAGGGCTAGCCGACTTGTGGCAACAGCAATAAAGGCAGTCCCGAGGATATAACACTTACTCACCCACCCACCCATCTCAACAATGACTAGCGACATCGATATTGACGCTGAGTTGTTTCCTATACCTAGTCAACATGGGACACGTCGTCAGAGCTTGATCCTCCCTAGAAACAGACCAGGGATTTCGCTAGCTTCAACTGCCACCCTGCAGCATATACTTACAGATAATCACAAGCGGTGGCATGTGTTCTTGGACTCAAGACATTTCCAGAAGTGACTATCTTGTTTTCCACAGTCCCAGGGCTTGACGTAAAATTTTTCAGTCACTCAGCCTACGCAGTCTTGACACTATGGTCGCTTGGAGTAGAACCCTCAATCCTGAAAAGCTCATACGAGACAAACATCAAAATCCAGATTCCCGCTTTCCCCTCTCCCACTCCTGTAGTTCATGAAACATGGAAGGACCACCTCGGAGACGACAAGTGCGTATATCCTTGTAGCTTGAGGTGTCCTGGATTTGCTCACCAAAACTCCTCACAGGTACTACCAAGCATACATCTCGTTCTTCCTAGATGAAATGACAACGAAATCCTTCAGCAAACTTCTTGAAGAATACGTTTTTGAACCGAGCGCAAACATCAACACGGTCGCAAATTCAATATCGCCCAAAATGTTAGACAGGTTTTTCGCCGGTCTTCTACATCCTATGATACATACAGGTTTTGCACTTGAATCCACTTTACCTGGCATGTTTGCAGAGGGTATAGTGTTTTGCTCTCAAGCGTGTCAAATTACGATACTTACATTTCTCGTTTATCTAGGATTGGCTCTTGTCGCGGTGTCAGATGCTGAAGGAGGTGGGATCCTTCCACCTGAATGGTTTATTCCTCCTGCTTCCGGGTTCCTTGCTCGGTTTGCGTCCAGTATCGGTGTTACATCCAAGGACACGAGACCCGATATCCACGCATTCACTATCCTTGCACGCATACTTGTCGATCCTGATCTAGGTGATTACGAAGACCCTGGACCCAAGAACCCTTTTCCCGGCGTCGTTCAGGCATATGGGCAGACGATCATCAAATACGTGGATCAATGGACTCTTGATGGCGAACTCGACAAAAAGTTGCATGAACTCCTCTGGACAAATGTAATACTCTACGGTGTGTGTGGACTCCAAACAGATACGACAGGAGAATTCAAAGCCGAGCTTTACCTGTAAGCACTTTCCGGCCCTTTTGACAGATCTCTCCTGAACAGAATTTAGCATGCACTTAGTCACATCCTCCCTTTTCGTATCCCAGATATTCGCGGAGCTATCTCGGCCCTCTCAAATTCAACTTTTGCGTGGATACTTCGCTTTCTGTATGGCGTGGTATATTGGCCGCGGTCGCCCCAAGCTTGACATTGCTACCTTTTTTACTGATCCAAAAAGTTTACATCCTGTACCACCAGGACCTCGACCTACTCCACACGCAGGTGCTTATCCCTCGATGTCTTCACCTGAGGCTATCACACCCAACCCATGGTTGCCTATAATACAGTCAGCTCTTGTGCACCCTGACGACCATCTACCGAAACTTCAAAGGGCTCTGAGCGAGTACTCTGCTCATTTTGGCCTGACGCCTGCGGGCAACTTCAAAAATACGGAGCTCAAGGGTGCCGAGCTGATTGACGGGACGCTGTTTATTCGCGCAGCGGGTCTAACGTTCTCTAAACTTGGTTGGGTCAGAGAGGGAGAAGTCCCTGGAACTTGGAACGAGAATGGTTTTTTTTGTACCTTCGGCTGATATTGGCGCTGACGATTGATTGAAATTTAAGAGGCACTTCTGCAGTCAATTCACGGATCTGTCTACTAGAATTCTGTCACTTTAATTATGATTCACAGTATCATTGCGATTCGCTTCCTGAGCGAAGACTCTAGTCATGAATAAGTGCTGTAAGCAAAGCCCAAGGTGGTGCCGGTGAGCGCTTGATCACCTAGTAGTAGTAGTAGTAGTAGTATAACTGGCACTAAGCCTGTAAGTAGTAAGTAGTACGTACTAATCCGACTCGTGCCAGTGCTTAGTGGAAATTATCATGATGTGCTAGATGACGTCTGCTCTCGGAAAACGCAAGGAAAACGGGAGATACGCACAAGATGCACCATTTTGTGAAGTTAAGGTCAACTTTGGATGTTAGGTGCGAGGGCCGGTCAAACGCGTGTATGATTTAGACGACCGTGCCAAATATAGCACAAACTTTGCCACAGAGATTGTCCGCATTTGCTCCAGCTCTTCGCACCACCAACATACTAGTCACTAACTCGAGTCTCGAAAGCTGGAACGTTCCTGTCGCTTGCGTGCATCCGAATTTGCTTACGCTTAGGAATGACCAAGGATGGGATCCTTACCAATATGCATGAGACCAAGCGCCGTCAAAGTGGTCCAAAGAAGTTCTCTATGGGAAGAACGTCATTCTGCAGCTGCTTGGCACCTGACTACTTGCACCCTACATTCTGTATATAAAGCCTTTCAATATGGGTGTCTTGACGTCTAAACTCTCACTGGTGACTGTTTGAAACGACAATGACGACTAGAGACATCGACATCAATCTTTTCCCTGTACCGACTCGACACGGGCAACCCAATTGGAATTTGGTACTCCCAAGGTCCAAGGCTGGGGTCTCTTTGACTTCAACCACTACGCTCCAACGTCTCCTCACAGACAACTATCAGCGCTGGCATGTATTCTTCAACGACATGCGTTTCCATAAGTGACTATCGCTCTACCCTATGACGTATGCCTCGTCTGACCTGGTCGCATTTTAGCCATACCGCTCATGCTCTTTTGACTTTGTGGTTCTTTGGAGCCGATCCTGCCATTCTCGAGGGCTCATATGAGGAGCATATTAAAATCCAACGCCCGGCGTTCAAATCTCCTGATCTCATAACCCGCCAGACATGGAAGGACCATCTTGGAGATGAAAAGTGTGTTCTGCCACCTTTGAATATTAATTACATGAGCTGAAGCTCAAAAATTTGACCAAAAGATACTACCAGGCCTATCTCGAGTTCTTTGTGGATGAGTTGAAGGAGAAATCATTCAGCGCACTTCTCGAAGAATATGTGTTTGGGTCGGACGCTAACGCTGTCGCGAGTTCTGTGACGAAAGTACGGCCAGCAATGGTTGATCGATTCCTTGCTGGTCTTCTTCACCCTATGATCCACACAGGCTTTGGAGTTGAATTTTCCTTGCCTGGTACATTTGCTGAAGGTACCACCTAGATATTTCATGATTATCATGATGCTCATATCTCGTTTCAGGCCTAGCTCAAGCTGCTGTACATGAAGCAGAGTCGGGCGATTTCATCCCTTCCCGATGGTTTACTCCCCCAGCAAGCAGCCTCATTTCAAGATTTACGGAAGGCGTCCGTATTTCAGCCAAAGAAACAAAACCGAATGTGCACGCATTTAGCATCCTTGCCCGCATTCTAGAAGATCCTGAATTGGGGGGTTTCAAAGACCGCGGAATTCGGGTGCCGTTCTACACGGCCGTTACAAAGCAATACGGGAATACGATCTTAAAGTACGTGGATGAATGGACGCTCGACGGGGATTTGGAGAGTAAATTGCAAGAACTCATGTGGACAAATGCTCTACTTTATGGCGTCGCGGGAACAGAATCAGATGGTGATTTCACCCCTGATTTCTTCCTGTGAGTGGTCATTATATTGGCTCTTTCTGACTGTACTCAAGTTCACCTCACTTGGTAGCATGCACCTTGTTACTTCTTCGCTTTTCTTGTCAGATATCTTCATCGAGCTCAAGAGATCCTCTCAGGTTGAATTACTTCGCGGCTACTTTGCGACCTGTCTGGGATGGTACATCGGCCGTGGGCGTCCCCAGCTTGACATCGCGGCATTCTTCGCCAAAGATACTGCGCACCCCACAGCGCCCGGACTTCAGCCTACCCCTCACGAAAGCGTCAACCCTTCGCCCTCTGCCCTGGCAGCTATCACACCCAACAGCTGGCACGCGGTTATACAGTCGACGTTGGCGCATCCTGATGATCACCTAGCGAAACTGCAGAGGTCATTGAGTGAGTATGCCATACATTTCGGGCTCACCCCTGCGGGGACGTTCAAGGATACGGAGCTTAAAGATGCTGGATTAATTGACGGGACGTTGTTCATTCGTGCAGCAGGCCTGTCTATGTCGAAACTTGGCTGGGTGCGCGAGGGGCAAGCGCCTGGCGCCTGGGATTTTACTGGATTTTTCTCGCGGCCTCAGTTGTGATTATCTGTGTGTCTAGTGGTTATTGTATACAGTTCTACGTGTTGGTTTCTCAATGTAAGATAGTAAAAGTTCTCCGTACCTTTATTCTGTAGTGATACTATAAAAATCTTCGAAAAAATGTCTCAACCCCCATTATTTATTCCTTTTCAGCAGTGATTTTCTTGGAACGAATACTGAGATGCAAAAATAGCGTGGAGGATTTCCTTATCGGGAGGTGTCATGAGGTTTGACACGGCGGGCAGGGCGTTGACGCTGATCAGCCGCAACCCCTTCTTAGCCACCACCACTTGCTCTGCAGCGAAATATGGCTTCATCATCTGGTTCCGGTCAACGACCTACCTCACCTGTTGAAGAAGATTTGCAAAGGCTGTATAATGAGGTTTGGGCCCAGTTCGCGGAGGAGACACCAGGGTCAGAACGCGATCTCGAGAACATCTACAACGGTTACGCCGACGATAACGAGCCAGCCCCGCACTCGCTCGGCAATGATCTTCATCAAGCGTCGCAGAAAAGTAAGTAATTATTCGCATATAGCCATTCTGCGGCCCGATTAGCTCGCAACTTGCTTACGTTCGTAGCTGGACGGAGCACGAGCCCATACCCAGTGAATCGAGTAGACACTCAAGACATCGCTGCTCCTGCGTCCCCGTCTAGCACCAAGTCTCCTTCAAGAAGACGATTACCACCAACACCTGGCGGTTCAATATCCTCTGTGGTTTCCCCTGTAGCACCGTATCAAATGCCAGAGCCTGATCCTTATTATCCTCCGGGCGCTTCTCGACCACATGCGTATACATCAGGCAATTCCTACAAATCATTTGCATCAACTTCCACAGGTGCTTCCAATTCATCAAGTAGCAACAGCAAAAGAACAACAGACAGTAGCAATAATCTGAATAGCAGACGGTCGCCGCCACAAGCCTCGGTGTACTCGACCGACACATCTTATTGGGATGAGGGGAACAAAACGCCAGTCTCTGATTCGCAATCATATCCATCGAGCTCGTCTTACGGGAACAGAGATAGTCAGCGAACAAGTGCTACCAGTGTATCAGGAGAGGCTTACTATGCCAGACCTACAGGAGCTATGCCTCCTGCTTTGCCTCCAAAGCCTGCCGCGTACGCCAATATGTCAGCAACTTCACAGTATCCTTATACGTCGTCATCATCATTCGATACTTACGATCCAGAGAACGACGGCCTTGCAAACCCGTACAATTATACGTCATCCCGTCAAACTCTTCCTTCTCGTCCCAATCAGTACGTTGCTGTGAAGACCCCTACTCCCCCTCCCTTGTTACCTCCTCATCTGCGCCCTGGAGTCATTGAGGATGAACACCCTCAATACATGGCACAGCAAGATTATGCAACGTCACCTGAAGCACTGTCAGGAAGTGTGTTATTATCACTGATACGCTACTTATAGTTCTTACTAACGTTTTATCAGCTACGACAGAATTTCCAGAATTCACGCTCAAGAATACTTCTGGATCTATTTCCCAAAACAGTTTCTTCGATCAGCCGCACCCTACGAGACTCGTTCAACATGAACCAAATCAAGGGAGATCGTCCACTAGCCAGCAGCGCTCGATTGACGACGATGACTGGGACAGAAGTCGTTACTCATCTTATGAACAAGGAAACGAAAATGGAGACTCAGGCGCACTTAGGGTTCCGCATAATGATATTGTCCGACGACCTAGCGACATGCTGCGTACCCTTGCGGATTTCTCTCCAAACGATGAGACTGTTGACATGCACGACGATCCGTTAAATGATTACTGGGAAGACGAAGATGAGGAGGATGAGACACGATTCGTGAATTTCTCGTTATTATCGCATATTGCGATGCAGCTGCGTGACAAGGTGCCGCGGGGTGTTCATGTGAAAGGAAGCATTCCGTATCCACGGGCGTTTACTGGAAAGGACATTGTGGTGAGTCACATCTCTCCCCATACTCAAACGCGTTAATCACTGGATTCTCAAAATTCTCAACGATCTCTTCTAGTCTACGATACAAACGCAGATACAACGCGAACTCGCGATCAATCATGGTGTCTCCACGAATGATCGGCGAGTTGCACTGCAGGTTGCACGCAGTCTTCAGAACCAATTGTTTTTCTACGAAGTCGAATGGGGCGGCCGCATGCTTCAGGATGGAGTTGAGGATGTATTCATGTTCTTGGACGACCAAGAGAGCGGATCCGATGCCATCCCGGAACGCGAAGAGTTGCCAACAGGCGTAATTACTATGCTTACGCGGTGCTATTCGCCAAGCTGTGGGGAAGGGGTCGTTTGTTATTCGTATGCATGCCCTCGCAAGGTATCGTCCTTTCGTTATACTCTTCTCAACACGCTAATTATGTATCTTGTTCGATAGGGTGACAATGTGTTTGTACCTCCCTCTGTTCCCATTGAGGCTGTCCCGAGCACCAACGAGGAAGAATGGTCTGCCTCAATTGATCGCTCAATACTGAAATCTTTGCCCGAGAGCGAGATCAAGAGACAAACGTGCGTAGCCTTTATATATCAAACCAATTCTCTGACATTCTGGCATTCGATCTTATAATTAGCATCATTCACAAGCTCATCACCCGCGAGAAACAATATCTGCAGGACCTCGACTTAGTCGAGTCAATCTTTATCAAGCCTCTCCGCGCTGCGAATCCTCCCGTCCTCCCTCCTGATCTTCTCGAAGATTTCATCGATGACATTTTCGGAAACATTCTTGACTTGCGGGAATGTAATCGTCGTCTGCTCGAAGTCATGTATGTGCGCCAGCGCGAAGAGGGTCCTATCATCTTGAGGATTGGAGACATATTCTTGCAAGCAGCAGCCGAATTTCGATTCGCATACCCGACATACATTGGGCACTATCCGATATCGGAGAAGAGGCTTAAGGAGGAGGTTGATTCGAATAATGCTTTCAAGTTATTTTTGGAGGTATGACAATTCCATGGTGTCAGGATAAACCTTCTGACTGGGCGCTGTATGGTGTAGCAATGTGCGCGTCAACAGACGTCTCGTTCGGGAGACTCTCCCAAACTTGACCTCAAGGCCTTCTTGAATCGTCCATCGGAGCACCTGCAAAAGTACACCGTCCTCCTTGAGGCTGCATTCCATGAGACGGCGCCTGAAAATCCAGATGCTGAATTTCTTGTGGAAGCTATTGAAGCCATCAAGAACCTGCATGCAATTTCGCAGCTACGAACATTCCAAGCTGCTATGGGCAAAGGCACTCCCGGCAAGTGGGAGTGGCATGACATTGTATCGCCAGAAGTCAGGGAAGGTTTCACGAAGAAAGAATCAAAGAGACAGGCGTATGTGTTGTTTGTTTGCACTTCCGGAGTCTCGACTTATTTGCTGTCAGAATTATCTTCGAGCTGATCAAGGGAGAGATGGCATATGTGAAGGATCTAGAGAATATCCAAAGCGCAAGCACATTCGAAGTTTTCTTTCGTTTACGGTTCCATTTATATCTTTTATTGCAGATGTATATCATTCCTCTCAGGAAGGCCGACCCTCCAATCATCTCGCGCGACAGGCTCGACCAATTCATTGACGAGGTTTTCCACAATTACGCCGAATTATTCCAACATCATAAAAAGCTGGTTGACGGTCTTCACGAAATCCAACGCGAACAGCACCCTCGCATAGAGACTATTACTGCAGTGTTATTTGATGCTGCCCTCAATTTCAGGGATGCGTACATGGAGTACATCCCGAACTACCCCATCGCTGCGTATCGTATCGATGAGGAAATGTCGAATAATCCTGCATTCAAGGACTTTGTGGAGGTATTCATTTCGTAAGCTAATGTTGGGAGCACCTTCGATTTAAACGCCATTTCTCTTTAGCGCTGCGTTCGTGATCCCGACGCCCATCGGCTCGATATGAAAAGCTTTATCAATCGGCCCATCCCTAGGCTGTTGCGTTACGAGCTGCTTTTGAAAGGCATCATGGACGAGACTCCGCCAGGACACGAGGATCTAGAGTCAATCCCTAACGTCATTGAAGTCATCAAGGCTCTCGGGAAGGAAACAGAACCGGGAGTTCAAGAGTCTAAGCTAAAGGTGGAGGT
Source organism: Pholiota microspora (assembly GCA_003314615.1). Taxonomy (NCBI): domain Eukaryota; kingdom Fungi; phylum Basidiomycota; class Agaricomycetes; order Agaricales; family Strophariaceae; genus Pholiota; species Pholiota microspora. Next base: position 41,976 of record QFFD01001231.1, read on the forward strand.
GTGGAGATATAATGCTAATCTTGTGTTCAAGCAAGGGGAATCGATTGTGAGTCTCTACACGCTCGTCAAAGCTACTGACCAAATTGAATATATCAGGATATGGATCTTCTCGATCGAGGCCGTACACTGATATACTCTGGTAAACTCCTTCGGCAACCTGAAAGTGGCCTTGAATGGAATGGGTGGAGTGAACTTCATGTTCTTCTCTTTGACAACTATTGTGAGTCCACTGTCACCCTAATCAAATCATTGCCAACATTATGTTGTAGTGGTAATGACAAAACCCAAAGACAAAGACGGCGTCACGAAGTACCACGTCAATCGACGAGTAGGTTCCCATACTCATTGTGCATCTACTGCAACTAAGTTCGGATCTAGCCCATTCCACTGGACCTGCTGACGCTCGTGAATTTCACTGATCCACCTACTCAACGTAGTACGGGTATCCTCAGGAATTTGCGCGGGGTTGAACGTCATGACTCTGCCAATACATCCGCTGGCATGACGCCGGAAAGTGCTACCGACTCTCGATCTGTCTTTCCCCTCACTCTACACCATAATGGACGCACTGGGGGTCCATACATTCTGTATGCCGAATCCGCACAGTCTCGCAGCGAGTGGAAGGATAAGTTGGAACATGCCCTGGTACTTCGCAAGACAGTGCAAGAATCTAACAAAGTATTCGAAATCGAGTACCTCAGTAGGGATACATTCGTTATGCCTGCTGTGTCGGTCGGCACCAATAATGGGCCAGCATGGAATCAGGACAACCAATTTACTGGCAAAGTCACTTGTTCGGTGCCATTTAGTCAGTGCTGAAGCTTATATGTGATTCGAAGCCATTGACCGTATCTCTAGACACTCCCGACGGGCGAGCCCTGGTGGCGATTGGATGCACAGAAGGAGTGTGGATCGGATTCCGACATGATCCCAAATGTTCGTAGATTTTAGTCTGACATTGATGACGCTCAGCTGATGAGTCTTATTGCCTAGCTATACGCCGCGTCCTTCATCTTAAAATGGTTACCCAGTGTGCTATGCTTGAAGACTTTGGAATTTTCCTGGTTCTAGCGGATAAGGCGAGCTCGTTCTAATTTGGTTCATGCTCTTTACTAATACATTTACAGGCTCTTTTTGCGTATCATATCGAAGCCCTAGTGCCCTCCTCTGCTCATGGTCCTCATACGTCTCAAGTCCCACAAAAGCTGAGCGGAACGAAAGATGTCCATTTCTTCAGTGTTGGTACTTTGCAAGGTCGTACTTTGATTGTTTACATGAAGAAAAAATCAGTATGTTGTTCCGTTGCATCATTATCACCTAGTATCTAATGTTTCTATCTCCTATCTCTAGTTGAACAGTATCTTCCGTGTGCTTGAACCTGTGGGTGACAAAATTAATGAAGGAGTGAAGGCACCTGCTGGCTTTGGGTCTCGTCTAGGCTTCCGATCCACCAAGTCCGAATGGTTCAGGATTTATAGAGACTTCTTCCTACCGTCCGATTCGTTTGATGTCATATTCCTCAAAGCAAGGATAGCAATCTTTTGTGCCAAAGGTTTCGAGATCATGAATCTTCAGGAGTAAGTGTCCAGTCCCTCGATGCCCTTCATCGCCATTGATATCAATTCTTCGCAGTTTCGACAGTATAACAATCCCTCAACGAGAAGACCCTCGACATGCCCAACTCGCGAAACGTTGTGAAGCATCACGGCCGTTGGGTATGTTCCGGTCCACAGATGAGGAGTTCCTGCTTTGCTACGACGGTAAGCCTGTTTGTTTGCCTATTCTACAATCAAACCCTTACGAAGGGAAAGAATTCGGCTTATATGTGGACAAACACGGAGATCCTTGCCGTTCAACGGGCACCATTGAGTGGGAAGGCACTGCAGAGCGTGTCGCCTTCCATGCACCCTATATCCTTCTGTTTGACTCTCGTTTCATCGAAATCCGCCATATTGCCACAGGCCGTCTAGCACAGATCATTCCTGGCAACGAAATACGGTGTACTTGGGATGGCCGTGGCGTCAGCATCAGTCCAAATACGCCAGCAAACACCAACCCTGGAGACGATGGTGTTGTACAAGAAGCTCAGGTTCACTTCGTAATGAACAGCACTGATTCTGTTACTGGCCCTGGCGGCATGCGAACAAGAAACATCGTGCAGCATGTCTGCGAACTCATACCCACCATTGCCCTCTTCCCAACCACAGTGCCTAGCGCTACAATACCTCTCCCTCCCGCCCAGTCTGGGTCTATGCAAGCACCCTACAACCCATATGCTCCAACCTCAGGCCCAGCTCCAACGCATATGTCGAACTATTCATATGGCTCTTCAGCCTCGGTCTCTCAGGGATATTCTCCCGTCGCACCAATGAGTCAACAATATCCTCCACCTATTGCCCCCCACAATGTCAATCCTATTCCTGGCGGAGGAACTTATTACAATCGAGCAGGACAATCAACTATGTCACCCCCTCGTTCACCTGAGCTTCGGCCTTCGCAAACTTGGCGTTAAAATACATATCATTTGGAAGCTAATCTTTGAATTCCTTCTTACTATTTCATGACCATGGGTACTAGTTATATGCATATGTCATTTCCTTTACTTCCATTTTGTAATACTAGTTTCTTCTTAAATTATAGGAATGAGTAGATTAATTGCATGTTTCTGTTTTGCTTCAATGGACTGCAGTAACCAGTTTTCATTGGATACTGACTCAACACAAAGTTCCAGCTTCCAATTCAACCTCCGACTTTCCGACTCTCCGGGGACCAGTCACCACTGCCAAGTTCCAAGTTCCAAGTTGCCAACCAGGATTCGAAGGAAAAACAAAACCACACGGAATCAAAAACACACTGCCCCAATGAGGCTCGAACTCATGACCTTCCGATTGCAAAGCAAGCTTAACAGTCGGACGCTGTAACCAACTCAGCCATGGGGCACATATTTGTGTAGGATTATACAGCCACTATGATATAACTTTTAGTGGCAATGATTTTGGCGCCCACGCAAACAGAAGCTTTCATCTTCAACCTATTCCATCACCCTCACTGACTCTATCATATTTTTTCCCTCTAATTTTGTTGCACATCTTGACATAGTAAAAGTACTAAAACCCCGTTTGGTTTGAAGCAAGACCCGAACAATGGCAACAACATCAACTAAACGGCCACGCGCTCCTTCATCTCCTTCATCATCTCTGCGCGCATCCTCAGGATCCCAGGATCCACCTCACAAAGCCTCACGCATCATCCCCACCTCGTCTGACTTTTCGGATGTTACCTCGACATCTGGATCGAGCGATACCACAGTGGAAGGTTTTGCAAGCTCAACGGCGCCACTTTTGTGTAATCTACCTCCGACATGCCATCGCCAGCCGACGCCGATCGCAAATACGACAGAGCTGGAAAGACATTATGCGAAGTACCATGCACATGTGTGTGAGCAGAGGGGATGTGGCTGCGTGTTTCCCGAGGCGAGATTGTTGGACTTGGTGAGCAGCCCTGTCCTGATGCTTTTTATACGAGTGTCACTTAAGACTGACTTTCCGAACTACGATTTTTTAGCATCAGACCGAATGCCATGATCCATTAGCCCAAATACGAAAGGAACGCGGTGAAAAAATTGTTTGCACCACCCTCATGGATATTCGATCGATTTTGACATGACTATATATTTATTGCAGTTTCAGTGTCATATACCCTCCCCGACTTGTGGGCGCAGCTTCCTGACTCCCAAAGCAAGGAGGCTACATTTAATCCAGTCTCATTCATATCCCAAGGAATATTTCTTTGCCGTGACAAACAAAGGCATCGGTGGCCTTCTGAAGAGGTGGGGTGAAGGTGCGAGTATGGTTCGCAAGGAATGGAAGCCTAGGGAAGGAACGTCTGAGGAAAGCCGAGATGCGGATCTGAAAAGATACCGAGATGAGGAGAGTGACAAGATGGATGAGAATGATGATGATGATGACAGCGACGACGGCAAAGACGATACAGGCGAAGAATCTGAGGATAGTGAGGAACCGAACGGACCATTCGTGGAAGACGAAGATGAAGATGAAAACGCAATTGATGTTGAGGCTACCCCGCGCATGCTTCCGCGCACAACGGGCATCGCCTCGCCCCAGTCGTTGATCTCGACCCCCGAACAAAAACACAACCATGTACACGCTAAAGGCACTGATAATGTTGACGTTACCGGGCTTGTCAACTCCCTTGACTCACTTTCCCTCATTCCGGACTCCATCAGATTTGGTCGTGGAGGGAAAGTTAACGGGTTCGCTTCCACCGTTGGAGGACACGCATCCCGTGCAACTAGACCTAGAGGACGAGGCGTATCAGGACGTGGACGCGGTCGAGGAGAGATGCCTGCACCAAACCACACAGGAACCCGCGGCAGGGTTGCACCCAGGGGTGAAATGCCAAATGTATCAACAAGAAAAACTGAGCAATCTGGAAGCGCGGGATACAGCGCTACACCATTGCTTGCGGAAGATCCTGTGTTTGTTGGGATACCAAGAGGTGTGAAAAGAGGAAGAGGCCGAGGGGAAAGAGCGAAACCTCGGGCCCTGTACAGGGGTCGTGGCATATAAGTGAAGGTACGGTGAATGTACAAATGTATTGTATTGCTCAGTCTGTATGGAATATGGAAGACCTACATAGATGTTACTTGCCCCTTGTATTCTTTATGTAGTGGATATATGGCGGATGTATATGCTTCATTCAAAGGGAGGGGTCTCATTGAGAGATATCTTACATCTATAACATATATTTGTACTTATAGCTACTCATTCTTTCCAGGGAAACGATTAAGCGTGCCAATCTCACGACGGGCGCTTAATTCATCACGATCAACGAGTCTTCTTTCTAGGCCTACACAGTTACTTAAGCAAAACACCATTGTAATCCAAACACTGTGTTATCAACGGCCATTCAACTCATGGCCCCTTCCTCACATCTCTGACAGAGAAACATCTTCTGCAGTTGTTCTGCAGCGACTTGCCGGCAAAATCTAACCCTAACCCTGTTCTACGGCAACTGCTCTGAATGCCCTGGGCCACTCTTGTGCTTTGACCACTTTGGTCGTGCGCGAATTCTTCACTCTTCGATCAACGCCTACACTCTGTGAACCCATGAACTATTAATGACGCGTAGCAAACCACCGTTAACCTCGAACCATACGAGATGTGACAGTTACGTTGTTCGCCGAATTCATGAACGTTGTCGATATCCTGTCCTTCCAGCGTCAGGCTCAACAAAAACAACCGGCTCATGTTGTTATACGAGTGCTAGATTTTCAAAACTCCGACTCCTCAAATCGTACACGTCTGTTATTCATTACCTACGAAATTGCAATCTTTTTGGCCGGGTCGCTGCAACTTGACAAAAGTTTGGCTTCAGATACTCTCTTTTCTCTTCGCTCGTGGCCAATATTCATATCCGGCCTCACCCCGTCATGTAAGTTCATAAATCCACTCTTCCTGTGACACTACCATCTATACTGGATGCAGTCTGAGATCTCCCTATGATTCTCTCCGGAAGGGCTTGATCATGGTGCATTCTCACCTACGTATCTCCAAATAGATTCTGATAGCTCTGCTATGGGAAAGCGCGGTATATCTCTACTCACCGGACTGCCTTGACTTTGAGCGCTGCCACTACAAGAGGAGGTGGATTTTCCCATCCCTGATGGGAATTAATTGTAGCCCAGACTTCTGCGCATCTTAGGTCTACACGTGCCCTTTGGTGCAGAGGGAGCAAGGTACAAGCCGGCTGGAGCTTTGATATAAAGCCCGCTTGTGATACTTGATTGAACTTCCTGTGATTCCCTCCTCACTTGACATAGTCCGCTGTATACACGCGCATCAGTCTATCGCAAGGCTGCGGGCAGGTAAGCGACTCAATGCTCAAACTTGCGTTTGGGGTGAACATTGGATTGGATAGTACGTCTAACCGCTTGATCACTCTGGTACTGCTGTTTTATTCATCTTTGGCAGTTTTTGTAACCTTACTACACGTAACGGTGATTGGCTTTACCTGCTTGAGGGTTCACTATCGGAAGCGCACGCATCGGCTGTGGTGGGATGACTTCATAGCATCGCTTGCGGTCTTAATTGACTGTGGGTACGTGAGCATACTATGGTTCTCATACAGCGCTCCTGGTCTGTGTTGCTCGTATATCCGCAAGGTTTGCGTAATTAATCCGCGAGCGTAGGTTCTAGCTTGCACTCTATGGCGTCTCGTGTGGCGAGATATTGGCTTGTTTTGGAGCTATTTTTCATTGTCATATGGTCTGTCTGCCCCTGATCATCTACGTAGAACACATTCTCAAGGCTCTTGGATATATAGGTTGAGTCGTATTAGCATTGCGTTGGCAATTGCGAGGGTTTTTCCCTCCGGAGAGTCTACTCGAAAATTCGCAATTGGCATGGCCGTGATCTTCGCTGCCTTTTTCTCAATCATCATAATTTATTTCACGGTGTTATGCAGCAAGAAGGGTTCCATCTCAATTACGAGCTCTGGCAATGCCCAGTGCAAGTGGACAAATGCACTACGGGTCATAATCACTACGGGTACCTATCTCTTTTACTCTCTGAATACCTTCGACGGGGATCTTACTTGATAATATAGCTAATCTACTTTCTGATGCATCTCTGGTCGCGGTCCCACTCTACAAGCTGTGGAAGGTCAAACTTCCTCAGCGACAACGTCGCCTGATTTTGGGTGGATTTGCGGCCAGTATAATGACAACTATACCAACCGTAGTATGTGCTATATTCCAATTCGCCCCCTCCAGCTGGGATCCCGCTAGACAGGATATCCGTCTAAAGCTTAGTTATTTCGAGGTCTGCAATCCACTCTCGCTCCATTGCTTTCTCCACTGATTACTTATTCCAGTCCGGCAACGCAATTATGGCTAGCAATTTGCTTGTCATTATCACCTATTTTGATACTGTACGCAGGCGCGCAGCGGAGCAAAGTCTCATCCAACATGCATCGGAAACCTGTCATACCCTGGGCGAGTCATCGCCAGTGGCGCATTCTAATCACGTACCTTCTACGAGGATGCTCAGCCCAATCTATCTTACAGAAATTTCGGACGTTGATGCTGATTATGGCAGCTCCCTTGAGGATCTTCCAAATAGCACGACTACGCAAAGGGGAAAGAGTTCATCTTGATCCTCGTTCTTTGCCTTATGTGACCAAAACAACGTATCCTTGCAACCTCTATCCGTGTCTAGAAAATACCTGAGCCTATATAGCCGTGGAATGTAACGAGCGCGACAACCCTCTAATATAGCCCAGGCCGAGATAGGTATGATTGCAGAAGTATATTGTGGCAGCTGTGCAGCTGTGATGACACAAGTAAATGTCTTGTACAGCTATGTAGCATCTTAGTGAAACGATGTGTACTTGCCATATGTGCCGAACTTACAGCTCTGAGGTTGTTTCAAGTCCAATGTTATTCAAATTGTTTCCAAGTCTTCTATAGCTTTCCCGACGGCTAGCACCATATCATCCATACCCCACTGGCCCACGACGCTGATTCCAATGGGCCAAGAATCAATGTCATTGGACGAGGAAGACCTGGAGATAGGGACTGAGAGAGCTGGCAACCCGCCCAATGATGCAGGGACCGTCAAAACATCCTGAACGTAGGAACTGATATCTGATCGAGCGCCCTTCAGTAAAGGTGCCGTACGAATAGCAGAAGGGTGAATCAGAATATCGACAGAGTGATTGTTTTCCTCGGGTTGAATGGGGGAATCCGAGAAATGATTTGGAACACGAAATACGCGATTGAAGTCGTCTTTGATCAATTGACGAATCCTCTGAGCTTGGAGAAAGTAATTGTCGAATGCGCTACATCCTGAGATCAGTCCACATAGTTCAAATATGTGCCAAAAAGTTACATACTCTGCAGAGAGAGCATAAGTTCCCAAAAGGATGCGCTTTTGAACTTCTTGGCCGAAACCCGCTGTGCGACTCTGCGCATATATTTTTGCGGTCTTCGTTTTATCTGTATCTGGACTTGGCTTAACGTAGGTCCCTAAAGACGGAATTAGTCTACTATATAAGAAGCTGGCGGCACCACCGTACCGTATTCGACCCCGTCATATCGAGCCAAGTTACTACTAGCCTCCGCGGTTGCCAGGACATAATAAGAGCTGAGTGCGTACGCTGTAGTCGGTAATGAAACTGGTACAATAATGGCACCATGAGATTTCAATTGGGTGATAACACTTCTGACATGTTCCACAATATCTTCCGACATTTCCTTTGGGAAATATTCCTGCATACGGATGTTAATTTATTACATATGTGGATACAATGAATGACACGAGCGCACCTGTGGAATTCCTAATCTAAGACCCTGTAGAATTGACGCATTCGACTTCATAAAGTGTGAAGTATGCTGGGATGCTAGTGATCGAATTTCTGGAGGCGCCGATGTGGGATCCAAGGCATCGTATTTGCACACGTTATCTGGATGCCAATGAATTTAGAACGTGAATAAATATAACTACAGCACGGCGCACCAAAAACACGTTTAACAGTGTCCACACGCGAAGCCAGAATCCCAACACAGTCAAGACTATCGGCGTAAGACACGACCCCCCACCTGAACAGTGTCAATCAAATGTCAGAATTCGAACGTCTTGAAGCCTACCTACTAATCAAGCCGTAGGACGGTTTTAGGCCAACTACACCACAATATGATGCTGGAAGTCGTACAGATCCACCAGTGTCAGTCCCTAAAGCCCTGTGGAAACAAATTGTAGTGTCTGTCATGAACACTGAAAAGCACATACGCATCACACATCCCAGCAGCGACAGCTGCGGCACTTCCGCCTGAGCTTCCGCCAGCAGATCTTTCCTCCAGTGAGGTGTGACTTCCTACAGCGCTGAAAGGATTTTTTACTGGCCCATGAATAGAGTTGACGTTAAGAGACCTATAGCTGCTTTGTGAATAGAGCTTGACAAAGGTTCTGCTTCTGTACTGACCCCATTCCAAATTCGTCACAATTTGTCTTTCCAATGATATCTGCACCAGCATTTTGAAGAAGAGCCACCACAGTTGCGTCAAAGGGTGCCACAAACTCTATAAGTTGAAGGTAAGAACGTGCCAAGTTCAGGTGTTGATGGAACGCACCTCGAAGCATCAATGAGGAGCATGTTGTAGGCAGGGATTTAGTTGTGATATTATCCTTTATAGCTATTGTCAGGCCTGATAGGGGAAGACCTGTTGCCAGCGGTGTTGTACGCTGAGATACGTTCACAAACGCGTTGACGCTAGGATTTTTCTCGGAGATGACTTGGCGATAATTAGCGTGTATTGCGTGTGTTGAGTACGAATGAAATGGGAGGCTTTTAGTCCATTTTGGAGCTACATTCAATCTCATCGCCTTTGGGAACACAGAGAAACAAGAGGCCGGGAAACCTAATAGTTGGGCAATGGATGGGCGTGAGCGTCAGTACGCGTCGATACAAGCGTTGTTTGGTTTTTCTCTCCGAAAATAACTGCGCGCGTCTTTTTTGAAAAGCGCTTCACGCTCTTTCATATCTCTCTATATCAAAATGGTTAAACGTACCCAAAACAAATCTCAGGACCGTCCGACGAAGAAACCAAGGGCGGAAGCACCTTCTCAACGAAATTCACGGAACAAGGACGTCCATTCTTCCCTCCAGAAACCCTCGAGTAAAGCGGCAAAGCAAGAGGCCAAACCACATATCCCATCGGTCAAGGGAAAAGAAAAGGAAGTGAAGGTTTCAACCAAGCCCAAAAAGCGCGAAGAAGAATACGTATTACCTACTGCATTCAAGGTAGTTGCTGGTTCCTACGAAAAACTTCTGTATGGTCTGGAGGGAACCGTGGTTTTCGAAGATTCGCAGCTCCAATTCCGTTTGAAACCTACATTCATATTCCCAGCACATGTATCTTGCATCAAGGCTGTTGCAGCGTCGCCCCACGGAGGCAAGTGGCTTGCGACTGGAAGCGCAGACGAGATCATCAAAGTCTGGGATCTGAGGCGGCGGAAAGAAATTGGTGGTCTAATGCACCACGAAGGTACGTCTCCTTTGCACTATTTGAATTACATATCTAATTATCATATTAGGCTCGATCACACATCTACTATTCCCTTCACGTTCACATCTACTGTCAGCTTCTGAGGATGGCACGCTTTGTTTATTCCGTGCTCGAGATTGGGCTGTTCTACGTTCATTAAAAGGGCACAAAGGACGCGTAAACGCTGTTGCAGTCCACCCTTCTGGAAAAGTAGCGCTCAGTGTCGGGAAAGATAGAGCATTGAGGATGTGGGATCTTATGCGAGGCAAAGGCGTTGCTAGTACAAAACTTGGCAAAGGTCAGTAGTGCTCCACTCCAGCCTCAGCAGTTCCAAATATTGAATTTTACCAGAGGGAGAAGTTGTTCGGTGGTCAACAGATGGCTCTAAATTTGTCGTTCAGTCAGGATCAACTATGGACATATATTCAACAGTGCGTTATCACGTCTATTTCTGTTTCTTTCATACGCTGATTTGATAACATAGAATATGGATTTACTGTGTACAATCACTCATCCATCTCGAATACACGACACCAAATTCTGCGGCCGGGTAGGAGGCAACAGAGAATTTCTTCTAGTCGGAGCAGAAGATCATCAAACAGCGGTCTATGACATTCCGAAGGACGGAAGCGCCCCAAAAATTATCGCAGAGATGGTTGGGCATACAAATAGGTGGGTTTGGCATAATGTAACAGTAAAACATTGACTGACAAATAAATAGGGTGAAGGCCATCCAGACACTGGAAATTGCACTCCCTGAATCATCAGGACGAAAATCGACAACGATCGCATGTACGGTGTCAAGTGACGGATTTATCAATCTCTATGATATTGCTACAATACCAGAAGTAAATGATTCAACGTCGCTGGAAATAGCGAAGATAGAACCACTGTCTAGTTATGATACCAAAGGAACGCGGTTGACGTGTGTGACACTTGCTGATGATGCCTCGGAGAACGTTGCAAGTATCGAAAATGCCAAGCGGAAACGCGAGGAGGATAGCGAGCAGGGCGAAGACGATGAAGATGATGAACCAGGCTGGGAAGGAGAGGGTGAGTGCGAAGATGGGGAAGAGGAAGAAGAAGATGATGATGATGATGATGAGGGGGGGGGAAGAGGGGGAAAGTGCATAGATAGGGGGGAAAGTGCATAGATAGCCTGTACGGGCAAGTGCAATTATATCACATAAAATCTATAGCCCTTTTGCGGCCTTTCGAGCCAGTAATTTGTCCAGATGACACAGCTTCATCTTTTGGAGTTACATTAGACTGAACAGACGCTGCTTTGATAGGTTCAGCGGGATGGGTTACCGCCCACATTGCGCGGTCCTGGCCAGTTCTATCCTGCTCCTTCCTTTTCTTCTTCGGCCGATCCTTAGCTTGTTTGACCTCACTGGCATCAGCACCTTCTTCATCTATCTCAAACGATACAAGGACCTTCTTTTCCTTTTTCTGCTTTTCTTTCTTTGCTTTCTTGTCTTTCGATTTTTGGTCATTCTTCGCGGTCTTCGATCTCCCGTCCCGAGGAATGAATGTGGGTTTGAATGTACTCATATCAATCGGAATGTCGTCCAAGATCGATGTGGCTGATGTGAATCCATTGTTGGCTTTTGGTACCGTAGGGGCGGTCATGCCATCCACGTTGTCGTCGTTATCAGGAGCCTCGTCCTCCGAATCCTCACTGTCGCTGGCAAAAATGGCCTTGAAGATATCCATGGAAGGACGCTCATATGTCAAAGTATCTTGGCCCTGCGTCTCATCCTCCCCCAGTCCAATGTTCGCCAAGTCGCGGGGTTTATCGATCTGCTGCGACGGAGTAGTATCATCCTTGCTTGTCCCTGACCCCACAGCCTGGCCATGCGCCTGCTCTGGATAAACGAACGATGTAGATGCTGCGCTTCCGCTGGGGCCTGCCATAGGCTCGCTCGATACTTCAGGTTCAGGATTGGGTTCCTTCACACCGAAACGCTTGCAAAGCAATTTCGCAGGTTGCCAGAACTTCTTCTCCCTGGTCAGAGGACCATACATTCCCATTTTTGCGGCATGAGCTTTAGGACTTATCCGGTCCTCTTCCTCCTTCTTTCTCTGAGCCTCCTTGTCAGCAATTTCCTTTAGGCTTGGGGTATGAAGACCCTCCACTATCTTCGGGCCAGTTTCAATGACAGCTGCACTGGTGAAGCGCCCGGCCATAGCACCAGACATTGGCTTGAACAACGACGCCGCCTTCGCATAGTCCTCCAGCTCCTTCTGAAATTCATCTGCGCCTTGCTCGGGGAGTCGTGTCAGAGGCGGTGCTGATCCGTCCTGGTTTGCTTGCGAGTGGAGATATGCGTTGTAACGCGCCTGCTTAAATGGATCCGAATTGAAGGGCTGGAATCCCCGTAAGGCAGCTTGAGCGATGTGTGGTTCGAGTTTAGCAAGCGAAACTGGCGCAGGGGGTGGTCCAAGAATAGAGGCTCTGTCTGGTTCACTACCGTCAGCACCTTTCAGTCCGGACGTGATCCTCTTGATACGTTCTTTATCTTTCTCGGACATATAATCGAAGACAGAGCGTGGTGCTGCAGAGAGAGGAACTTCTCCTAATATTGATCCTCGCTGTTACGATAAAATAAAATAAATCTCATAGCAAATTAGCTGCGATTTGATCTAACTACTCACCTCAGATGCTGATATCTGCGACCTTTTCCACTGCGCATGAGGCTGAGCATGGGGAATGGGGGTAAGAGTTTGGATATTCTCCTTATTCTTGCTCCAGACACGACTGGGATCGGGTTTCCATCCATCCGGAATATCAGGCAGTGCAAACCTGGAACAAGGAAATGTCAGTAAAATCCCGGCGCTGATTGTAATAAAGGTGTGCACCATCTGTCCTCTGCAACTGGTTTATCCGACAACGAAAATCCAGCAAGGACGGCGTGTCCATCTCGGAAATGTTGGATACTAGAAAAGGATCTCTTGTTGATGTCAGCAATAGAGCCGAAAAGAAGTCATACATTTCGTACATACATGTATGGGGGCTTTGTGTTTGGACGACCTGCCACCGATGACAACTGTGTCATCCTCCTCGCCATTTATGTGGTCGTACGCAATTCGTTGGCGAGTATTCCTATGGTCGTGGTCATAAACATCTAAGTCGTCTTCGTCTGCATCATTGAGAGCACCCAACCCAAATCCACCTTGCTTTGGACATCAGTGTATCTCCTTAGGGCAGCAATCGAGCGGGTACACACCTGCTAATCTTGGACCTTGACTGGCTCCGGCGGCATTATTTCCTAGGCTTTCCGCAACACAACGGCCGGGAACGTATCCCAATCCATGAGAATTGTCTTTTCTCTTCACAGCTAAGATGGGCGTATCACGGGGAGCATATGTGTGCTTGCTTGCTTCCTCGTCATCTTCCGTGATATCGAGCGTTGTTCCGGAAAATTTGGTGCCAGTCAAGGCATCATAAGCTAACGCGTCTTGCAACTTGCGTTGCTTGAGAGATATGCGGGGTCCAATGCCTTGACCTAACCGCCAGCCCATCTTCTTGAGTATCCGAGCGCCCACAGAGTCCTTGGGTGCTGGGAGTAAGGAACTTGCAAGCGCCAGAGTGATTGGGCTGTTGCAGATGCAGTATATTATTTCAATGGCACCCAGAAGCTAATCAGAGAAGCTTACTCTTTTTCTGAATCATCGTCCTTCCCATGCAATTCTGCTTGCGTACCACCCATAAAGTCCATCTCGTCGGTGGTGTCAACAATAGTTCGACTGTCTTTCAGATCTTGAATATCCTCCTCATCCATGAAATCTTCCGGACGCATTGCTGCTTTCTTGGCTCGTTCATTTCGAGAAGAGGTAAATGTAGCAGGTGTCCACCCTTCCTTCGATCCAACGGTGTTGAAGTAGCCCGCGGAAAACCCGCCAGTGAACGCTCCATGTAATCGTCTACGACCTTTCTCGTCGCGTACGTCTTGTTTCCATAATGGCACAAATTCCCCTGTATCTTTGGATTTTTCCAATGGCGGTAGCGGTGTTCCAATCTGTGGGAAACATACTGTAAATCAAGTACATATAACAAAGGTCTGAATCAACTCACTAGGCAAAAATTCTCATTGGCCTTTCGACTAGAAGTATCAACCCCTAGTTCGCCGAGTTTGCGCTTGAGACGAGTAGTCATCCCTGGGAGTTTCTCAGCTATGCAGAAAATTATCAAAGCATGTATAGCCCTGGATTTGCGGCAGCGTTGAAGATCTTCAGCCTGAGAGTTGCAAGTAAAGATTAAACTGTGATAGTAGTAACGCTGAACTTCGACAATATTGATATTGACCAATGACAATCGTAATGCCAACGAACGGACCGACATTACTTAGTCACGTGAGATTGATTTCCAAGCAATCTATTAGTAATCTAAATATAAAGAATCATGAAACAAAGCTTGTTAGCCAAAATCCCCCATCCCCGAACCGTCGAGGAGTAGAATTGCATTCTATCTTCACCCTGCGGCTGCCAGGATCAGAATCGAGTCATCAGTTGCGAAACTTGCTCATCCTTCTCTGTGCATCGTCTTCGGTTACGCCCGAGTCGTCTCCAATGTATTAAAGCCTAAGGAGTCTGGACGGTATCACTATTCTTACTCGTCTCGTGGCCATCAACTGCGGGAATGGTTCTCAATGAATGTCAATGATGACGTGACGCCCGAGTCTTCAAAGCTTGACAACTCTGCGACCGTACTTCGCGCTAGATGCATATTTAAAAGATATCCTTCATGTCGGATGGTGTGCAAATGTTGGGATGAACTTGCCAAGGAACATTCTACGTGGACCTCTGTTATATATGATCAATGGTGAACAAGTAACCTGATCAACGCAATTCAGCGCTAAGCGCTTATCTGGTTGCGTTTCGTTTATCGTGATCTAATCCACCTGGAACAGCCTCGAATTGATGATGTATGCGTATCTTGGGATTGTTTCTGCTGACAGTCAGAGGACGACTTCGCCTCTCGACTGCTAGGATTGTGTGACCAGCCATGTGCAGTTGTACGTCGTAATTCCTAGTGTTCTGAATTCGCGTCAATCCCGTCATTTTCATTGGCTCCGTGACAGACGCGTTCAGTATATCTGACAGCAGAGCTGTTGTCTCTGCAGGACTTTCTCTCCGGACCCAACTACTCTTTTGCGGTAGGAGACGAGACCTCGTACAAGCTTTGGGGCGGTGTTCTGGTCCTGCTCTTATCTCGTGCACTGAATAATGTGATTCCGCTGGCAGCCGGAGTTGTGAATGCCACTGAATGAATGATTACACCCATATGTATATCAACTCAGGGCGACTTCTCCACAGTAAGGTGTACCCATGTGTGGCGGTCTAAATTTAGGGCTCCATCACCGACCTTTATCTGACCGAACCCACGCCATGTAACCCCTCTATCAAAGCCTACATAGACCTGAACTTCCTGTCTTCTTTCTTCCCATCCATCTCTTTTCGTACCTGTTCAATATGGAGAACGAAAAGGCTGAGAAGCGCGAGCAAGAAAACGATAGTCTCGAGAAGGGTATCCCTCCCGATGCTGTCGTCAACTCCAATCCCCAGTACGTCGCCTGGAACAGTAAAAACGCTAAACCCAACCTCATCGATGCGACAGATACCATTTCGATGTTCACGACCTAGATCGGGTTCAGCGCCGCCTCAAACAGCGCCATGTTCAAATGTAAGATTTTTTTCACTACTTGCTACTATTGTCGGTGACCTTATCGTGCGCACAGGATTGCTGTAAGAACTCTGCGGTCTTACTCCACTATGACCTTCGTATAGCTGACATAGGTCATACAATTCCGTAGATTGCGGGGACGATTGGTACTGGTCTCTTCTTGGGTTCTGGTGGAGCTTTGTCGACTGCTGGGCCTTTGGGGGCTTTGCTGGCCTATGTAATCGTTGGAAGCGTGGCTTACTCGTACGTGTTGTCGATGCTGTTGTACGTAGAGGACCTTTACCCTGCATTGCAGGTCTCTCTGCGCTGTCGGAGAAATGTCTACTTGGGCTCCAATTTCTGGTACTTTCCCGCATTTTGGTATGTATTGAAAGGGAAATAAGGCCTTCGTAAACCCGCTAAAATTTCTTGGCTCCCAGCCGCTCGATGGGTTGATCCTGCCCTTGGGTTCGCTACTGGCTGGGTATGTTATGCGTTTCTGATCATCAACCAATTCATATGCACTAATTTACATCTCACCAGAATTACTTCTACACGAACGCGTGAGTGAAACAACTAACTCTGATGAATGTTCGATGAGGCTCACACCCAGTCCACAAGCATTTCCACGCCAGTAGAAATCACAGCAGCAGTCATTCTCCTTACCTTCTGGGATAACGAAGCACCCGTGAGTTCTTGAAAGCTTCAAGGAATTGAATTATCTGAATGACTGACATTCTGGTGAAGACCTCTCGCCTTGCGGGTTATACGCTCGTAATTTGCGTGCTAGTCTGTCTAATCAACATCTTCGGTGTCAGGTATGTTTTTGCTATCGTGTGCTCACTATTCTAGGGCTAATAAGCGCATCAGATACTTTGGGGAATGTGGGTTCATGGTTCATGTAACCGATTGAATTGTGCCCAGGTTCTAACATGATTAATAGCTGAGTTTATATTCGCCATCATCAAACGTGGGTATATTCCTTTGCCTGTCATGAAACGAACAACCAATTGTCGGATATAGTCGTTCTGATCATTGGTCTGCTTCTTACTGGCCTCATCGTCGACCTTGGTGGAGGTCCCAATCATGATCGCATTGGATTCAGAGTGAGTGTCCTGATGCGATGGTTGTCCCAGGTCAATTCCTGATATGGTCAACGATTGTAGTTCTGGAAAAACCCCGGCGCTATTGCTCGTCTTGGCCTTGAGCCAAACCACATTGGCTGGGATCGCTTCCTTGCCATTCTTGGTGTCTTCGTCCAGGCTGCGTTCTCTTTCCAGGGCATGGAGTTGGTCGTAATGTAAGTTTTGCGGATATGGGTTCTGAAACAACCTTGTTGCTCACTGTGTACTGGGTTCTTCAGTGCCGCTTCAGAAACCGAAAGTCCACGTCGTAACATTGCCAAAGCCGTTCGACGTGTGTTCTGGCGTATCCTAGTGTTCTATGTAAGAATGCCTCATTTCTGGTCGATATCTATTTTTCTACAACTCTGCGCAGATTTTGGGAATCCTCATGATTGGAATGCTTGTCGCCTACAACGATACCGAGCTGCTTAACTTACAGGCAAGCGACAACGAAACCGCTGCATCTTCTCCCTTCGTCATTGCCATCAATCGTGCTGGAATCAAAGGTACCATAATTTCCAGCCCTCCGAATCTCAGTAGACTCATGCGTCGAACAGTGCTGCCCCATATCGTGAATGCTGCTATCTTCACCAGTGCCTTCTCTGCCGGCAACAGTTTCTTGTTCTGTTCGTCGCGTGTGCTTTACGGCCTCGCCCTTCGTGGCCAAGCTCCCAAATTCCTGACCTACTGCACAAAGAAGGGTCTCCCATTGTTCGCCGTCCTTACGAGTGTGAGTAGGCCGTGGTATCTTTCTCCGTGATACTCTCTGATTCATATCAAACGAACAGTCTGCGTTCACTCTACTCTCGTTCATGACCGTATCGGCAGGCGCTGACACCGTGTTTACATGGTTCGTGAATCTGTCGACAACTGGAGGTTTCACCAGTTGGTTTGTCATGAACGTCACCTATATACGATTCCGTGCGTTTACACCAATCTAGTTCTATGCGTGCCAATGTACTGAACCTCTACCTATTCAGGCAAAGGAATGCTTGAACAAGGATTTGACTTGACCACAAACTCGTATCATAACCGAATGCAGCCTTACCTTGCTTACTGGGGTGCTGGATGGACTTTGTTCTTCATCTTCATCAACGGATTCCAGGTGTTCTGGAGTTTCAATGCCAGCGACTTCTTCACAGCTTGTACGTCTTTTATTGCGATGTTGTATGCTTTTATATTGTCCTGTGACTTACAGTGTCACCTTTCGCTCGCTGATAGATGTCAACATTCCCATCTTTGTGGTGCTATACGTTGGGTACAAGGTCACGAAGAGGACGGCGTTCTGGAAGCCACATGAGATGGACTTCGTTACGGTACATTCCTTTGCTTTGGGCAACCCTTCATACCAATCACTGACTGCATTTCTCAGGGTATTCCTACTCCCGAGGAGACTGAAGAGCCAGAAGTTGAGCCTACGACATTCGGGGAGCGTGTTGCCAATGTTCTCTTCTAAACACCTTGCAGTGTTTTGTGCTAATATCTATATACCACCTATATAATCGTGATCTATATATCCTTCTTGTCTTGAACCGTGTATGCGGTGGCGGGCGGAGCGTTGTGTACTACGCATTTAGCAATGTAACTTTCTCCTCTCCATTTAAAAATTTATCATATCTATCATATATTGATCAATATATGCTTGCATTCATTCTCAGTGCACATCTTTGGCATACTTAGAGCTTGCGGAATTTGCCCTGCATCCAGACACGGTACATCTTGAGTTGTCGTTTACGGTTAACGATGAGACGCCGATCTATTCCGAGCTGCTCGGTGGCGAACAGTGGATGTGGGGGGCAATGATTCAAAGGCACCAGGAGGTTCGGATGGATGGCATTGACTGGAAGTTGATCACTTGGACCTAAAGAGGCGACTTGATTGTCGTGAGAATCAACAGTAGAGCCACCAATCGTGGTTAGAGACGGATCTTCTTGACTTTTGCCATCCGTCGTTTCCAAAACGAGCTCGTCCCCGGCATCGTCACGTTCTTCTTCAGCCAGGGAATGTTGTACCTCGGTCAGTGGTGATGTCTTCTTTCCGGTGAAGAGAAGTGATAGCTCATCTTGGGATTGGGTTTAGCTGGTTATTCGTCGACGAAGACCACTTGTAGATCGTTTGCTTACCGAGTTCGAAGAAATATACCCGAGTTTTATCCCCCCGGATATAGAAATTCTCGTCGAGGAGTCTGCCCCCTTTGAAGCGCAATTGCGTCAAGTCATACCGGCCGTAATCACGGAATAGGATGAGGCCACCAGGTTTGAGCATCTGAGCGGAAAGCCGGTAAATGATGATGATAATCAAAATCGACGGCTTTACTTCTTACCTTATGGATGTTACTTATAGCTTGCCCCCATTCGTCGGGGTGCAATGCACTCATAACGAAAACCATTATCACGATATTGACGGTACCGGGAACGATGTCGGCAGGGAGCCCTTTCGAGGACGTTACATCCCATACTGAAGCGTGGATGGTCCCAGCCGAAGGAGAGAAATATAGAGGGTCGTTCTGTATTTTTTTGGTGTTTTTTAAAGTTAAATTGAGTCAACCGAGAACTGCAGGATAGGTCACAGACCTGGACCAACTTGACCGCGTGTGCAGCATAATCATACGCATGCAATCGTAGTTCGGTGTTCTCGTTCTGGGAAAGCAGAGGGAACACCGAATTACCAGCACCTAGAAAACCGGAGCCGCTCGAATTTTGTTGAAGTAGATATCTCATCTCACTTACCACACCCAACTTCGAGTATCGTGGTGGGGCCTGCATTAGCCCGCGTCGCAGCCACAAGCTCTGGAAATTCGTTATGAAGCCTAGGAGTATCGAGAACTTGAATTGGAACACACCCAGTAATTTAAATCCTGTCATACCATTTGCGATTTCGAAAAAAATTTGCAGCGTTTGCTTTGTAGAAGTTGTCCCTAATACATGGTCTAATCAAACACTAAATTATCGAGGGGGGAGATTGTTCGACGCACCAGTGTTTGGCCGGCTTCTCATTTAATTTCTCCCTGTCTTCGGGTGAAACGGGCGCGAGTCTCTGTTTTAGAAGCGACTTCGCAATAGCTTCGACTTGATCGTCGGGAGGTGGAACATGATCCCAAGCATTTTGGCTCCAGACATCAGCTTCCTCGGTCAAGAATCTTGGAAGGATCAGGCATCAACATTTTTATACCAGTAAAGAAAACGATGTGTAGTGTGCACACCTTGAGCCAAAGGGAGGTTTGTCTTGGTCGACATTTTGTACTGATGATGTCGATTTTTTGCTGGCTACCGCTACCGCGTCCATAATGTTGCAGTTTGGTTTCGTCTGAAGAAAGGGGCAGTGTGCCTCTAGAATGTGCCGATGCCCTGAAATTAAGATTTGCACAGATCGCTGTTTGCCCGATTATCAGAGACGAATGAATTTTCAGATCAGAGGTACCAAGCAGCTGGCGACACTAAATGTCCACGTAGTCGAAGGCAGTGGACGACGAGGTGTGGACGTGTTGCTGTTGCGACGGGCTGAGACCGCGAGGATGTAGTGGGAATAGGTTGAGGCTGGGACGCTGGACGGCGCGCACGGTTCGCGGCGCCATCACCGCCACTGGACTGATTTGGTTGCGAGATATAGACACGCGCAGACTTCTAGCAATTCATCCTTTTTCTCTGCCAAATGTACTCCATCCTGCTATAATCGCCCTCGGTTGCACGATCGTGCTATCCTATATCCGTACTACAATGTCCATGTCCATCGCCCCACAATCCCAGCAACATGTGGACGACGACGAGCTCAATGACCTGTACCGTAGTGTGCTCCAAGGCTTCGCAAGTCCGACAGAGTGCTCAATTACTGGATCGGATTACTCCCCGACTACCAGTGTCCCGGACTCCGATTACAGCCATAGGGCGACCGGGCAGCTCACGGAATCCATGTATTCTCCGCAAGATACCCCAAACTGTACGTTTCCAAGCTACCCACAAACACCATTGTTGATACAAAAGCAGATATCCCGAGCCCCCTAGCTACTACTCATCCGCCATTTCGATCACCACAAGCTCCTCCACCGCCCCCACAAGCTCCAGCAGCGCGTCGAAGGCCTTTACCCAATCCGCCTGGCTCAAATCCACAAACTACAATACAACCGAATCCACAACCTCTGCAAGCTTCCACATCTCAAGGTTCAACATCTCAAGGTTCAACTTTGCAGGCAGGGCCTTCCACATTGTGAGTGGAAGCAGCGTGGATTCTACAGTAACTTGATCATGGTTTATGCAATGCATAGGCAAGCCTCATTCACTCGAGCAAATCCGGGCCTAGCAAGATCTGCCAGTCGAAAGATATCCAGAGATTTTTCTCAACAATTCCGAAACTCGCATCAGTTGGATATCGTGGCTGATGAAAATGGCGCAGAGCCCTCGGGATCCAATGCAAACCCCTGGAATCCAGAAGATGAAGTCCCTACTTCTCCCTCGACAGAATTTCCAGATCAATACGGCGGCGCTTTCCTACCGGGATATATTGAGAAGGCTCATGACGATCCAAATGCTTCTGCGTCTATTGGTTTCAGTCCGCCTGGCGGATATGCACCGATACTCCCCTTCTCTCCCAATGGCGACCACGCTCCTCTGAACGAAGAGCACGACTACACCGCCCCCCCTCCGGAAGAGACATACGCAGACTCTATTGTAGATACTCGTTATCATAGTATTGGTTCCGGAGCTTCTGTGCTGGAAAGGATGAACTCCACGTCATCTTCTGAGAGATGGAACAACACTGACGGAGGAACTATGATAAGTGAGTATCCTCTTAATATCTTATTTACAAAATAACCGTTCCTTGCAGGTACATATGGTATCCTACGTCCGCCCTCGGGTTCCGGATTCCCTAGAATCAACGAAGGCGACTCAAATGACGAGAGGGACTCTCTTTATCGCCCGAATCCAAGCGACACCAACATAGTAGAAGTGAGGGCAAATCCGATACGTGTGAATACAATGGATTCATATAACGCGGGGGATCACGATGACTGGGCAGCTGGTCCCAGTACTTTGTCGCGACGGAACACTAATGTCATTCAAGAAATTGCGAATTTCGATCCACGGATGCACCTGGAGCTCCATGCAGAGGACGAGGAGGACTTATACGACGACGATGAGCGGCGGTTCATTAACCCTTCACTCCTTTCACACCTTGCTGTGCAACTTCACGACCTAGTTCCGCGCGGCACACACGTCAAGGGGAGTATTCAGTACCCCCGTGCGTTCACAGGAAAAGACATTGTGGTAAGGATTTTTTGATGGGCGCCTATTTTGTGATTGGTAATTAATCGCTGTGTTAGTCTACCCTGCACTCCATCATACAAAGAGGAATAGCACTGGATCACGGAACACAAATTATGACGGATCGACGCGCCGCGCTTTTGGTGGCACGCAGCCTGCAGACAATGCTGTTCTTCTATGAGGTAGAGTGGGGCGCAAGAGTGTTGCAGGACGGTGTAGAGGATGTGTACATGTTTATGGATGACCAGGAGGGTCCTTCTGATGCACCAATTGAACGAGAGGAACTTCCTACGGGTGTGGTTACGATTTTGACGAAGTGCTATGTGGCGAGTTGCGATGGAGGAGGCTGCTACGCATACGGATGCCCGCGGAAGGTCAGTGTCAACATTCTCAGTTGACTATACAATCCAATTCACAGCTTCATATCATTAGGGTATGCAACAACTTCCCAGTATCATCGATTCACCTGCAAGTGCCATGCGCGAAGATTGGTCGAAGAAGGTCCCTTCGGAAGTGTTAGCGTCGCTTTCAGAGAACGAGATTAACCGCCAGACGTGCGTGTGTACTTCGTGGGTCATGGCGCCATTTTTTTTCTAATTAAGCATCACAGCATTATCCACAAGCTCATCAGTAAAGAAGAGCAGTACATTGATGACCTCGACATAGTCGACTCGGTGTTCATCAGACCCCTGAGATTTGCTGACCCCCCGATCATGACACCTATGATTCTAGAGGAGTTCATCGAAGAGGTGTTCGGGAATATCCTGGAAATTAGAGAATGCAATAGACGGTTGTTGGAGGTCCTGTATGTTCGCCAACGAGAACAGCATCCAGTCATTCAAAGTGTGGGCGATATCTTCTTGGACGCAGCTACGGAATTCAGGACGGTGTACCCTGAGTATGTCGGGCGGCATCCTCTGGCTGAGAAACGCATGAAGGAGGAGCTGGAACATAACACTGAATTCCGACTTTTCATAGAGGTCAGGGGATGTGCCTGATTCACACAGATGCACCCGATATTGATTTACTTTCGTTTACTAGAAATGTTCTCGTCAACTAGCAGCCCGTCCAGGGGGAAGCCCTCGCCTCGATTTGAAACACTATCTCAATCGACCGGCAGAACATTTACAAAAATATCCAGTGTTGCTAAACGCGGTATATCGAGAGACGGAAGAATCAAATCCGGATGGTGATTACCTCCGAGAAGCTATCGACGCAATCCAAAATCTACAGAGCGTAGCTCAACTACGAACATTCCAGTCGGCGATGGGGAAAGGCGCT
This sequence comes from Pholiota microspora, assembly GCA_003314615.1. Classification (NCBI taxonomy): domain Eukaryota; kingdom Fungi; phylum Basidiomycota; class Agaricomycetes; order Agaricales; family Strophariaceae; genus Pholiota; species Pholiota microspora. Next base: position 65,370 of record QFFD01001231.1, read on the forward strand.
ACAGGGAGATGGGAGTGGCAGAATTTAGTTTCGCAAGATACGATTGCGAGGTTTACCAAGGAAGAACGCAAACGGCAGTCGTAAGTTTCTATATCGATGTAAGCCCTGACGTAAACTGATTCAGAGCAGTGTGATTTTTGAATTGATCAAGGGCGAGATGGCGTATGTGCGGGATCTGGAGAATATAGAAACGGTGTGGCTCTCCTATAAACAGCTTAGTTCATACATTGAAACGTCCCTTGCAGATGTACGTGCGTCCCCTGCGCAACGCCGAGCCTCCAATTATTCCTCTCAAACGGCTTGAACAATTTTTATTTGACGTGTTCCACAACTTCAACGAGCTCTTAGGTCACCACAAGAGACTCGTGGAAAGCCTCCATGAAATACAACGCGAAGAACACCCTCAAATTCGCTCCATCACGGAAAAGGTCTTCGATGCCGCCTTGAATTTCAGAGAGGCTTATATGGAATACATCCCTAATTATCCTATAGCTGCATATCGGATAGACGATGAGATGGCCAACAACCCTGCGTTCAAGAATTTCGTGAATGTGAGTATATTCTCTGCATCAAATCCTTTCGCTATTAACACTGTGCAGCACACTATTCGACATCCAGATGCTCATCGGCTAGATATGAAAAGTTTCATCAACCGTCCCATCCCTCGTCTGTTGCGGTATGAACTCCTGTTGAAAGGAATTCTGTCGGAAACGCCTCCTCATATGGAAGATCGTGAAACTATCCCGCAAGTCATCGATGTGATCAAAGCTCTGGGAAGAGAGACGGAACCTGGGGTTGCGTCGTCAAAGCAGAAAGTGGAACTATGGAAATACAACTCCAATCTGGTCTTCAAAACTGGCGAAAATGTGGTCAGTACCCGTATTTCCACATTCTGATATGTTTCATGCTGAAATCTTCCAGGACTTGGACCTCTTGAATGAACAACGATCGTTAATTCATACCGGAAAGCTGGTAGCGGAGGGTGCTAATAGTGAACTCTTTGTGATGTTGTTCGATAATTATTGTAGGTTTACCTTTTCATACCTCTCGTAACCAGACTCAAGGATGCTCTGTAGTTGTCATGTCACAAGCACGAGAAAATGACGGTATTAACAAGTATCACGTCTTCCGTAGAGTGCGTCAAAAAGGTCTCTTTATCCTCTACTAATTTAAACTCATATCGAGCTAGCCCATTCCTCTCGAGCTATTGGTGTTGATCAAGTTTACCGACTCTCCTATTCAGCGGAGCACTAGCATACTGCGATCATTATGGAGTAATGGTGGCAGTGGCAGTGAGCGACATGCAGACACTGCAAGCATCTCTTCTCGTGCACCTGACGCTTTCGACACACCAGCACTATTTCCATTCACACTTCGCCACAATGGACGTCTCGGGCCCAATGGGAATTATATCCTCTTCGCAGAATCCGCTGCTGCTAGACAAGAGTGGAAGCAAAAGCTCGAAGAATCCATAGGCCTGCGAAAGGTTGTCCAAGATGCGAATAAAGTCTTCGAGATTGAGAGTCTCAGCGTCGATACCTTTTTACTCCCAACCATGACAATCGGCCCAACGTCTTCCGTATGGCAGGATGGTACCCTTTTTACTGGCAAAGTGACTTGTTCTGTACCATTCAGTCAGTCATTTTTCATTCCTGAAGTTTTCGTTCTCGTTGACTAAAGTTTACCAGATACACCGGATGGCCGTGGGCTGGTTGCAGTGGGCTGTGCGGAGGGTGTTTGGATCGGGTATCGCCATGACTCGAAATGTGAGATTCCGAGCAAAATCGACAATATTTCGTGCTAAGTATATGTGATCTCCAGCACTTCGAAGAGTACTCCACTTGAAAATGGTCACACAATGCGCCATCTTGGACGAATTCGGCCTGTTCATCGTTTTAGCGGACAAGGTCAGGAATCATCTTGATCTTGATGCCTCAGCGTTTGACCATATCTTCAATACCAGGTTCTTTACGCATATCATCTTGAAGCGTTGGTCCCTACAACACCTGGCAGTATTCATGCCTCTCAAACCCCTCAACGGATTCACGGGAAAGACGTACATTTCTTTAGTGTTGGTGTTATCCAAGGAAGAACTCTGCTCATCTACATGAAGAAGAAAGGCGTGAGTTGGTCTCATTTTCACTTTTTGTCGTCCAGTCTTATACAATCTCCTATGTCCAACAGAACAATGATAGCGTCTTCCATGCTATTGAACCTGTCAGCGATAAAATCAATGAAAGGCCAAGAACAAGCACCGGCTTCACGCTAAGGAAAAAGACAGAGTGGTTTAGGACTTACAAAGAATTTTCTTTCCCCGACGCATATGATTTGATTTTCCTTAGGGCAAGAATCGCCGTTCTGTGTGCAAAGGGCTTCATGATCATGGATCTCGATGAGTAAGCTTGACGTTGAAATGGGATTCTCTCCAAACTGAATTTTTCAAAGCTTCAGAAGTGTCAATATTCCCCAAAGGGACGACCCCAATTATCCCTATCTTACCAAACGTTGTGACGCCTGTCGTCCGTTGGGTATTTTCCGCTCGGGAGAAGATGAGTTTCTACTCTGTTACGATGGTGCGTATCTCTTTTGGCATCGTTGGTCAGAAACTTCGGCTCATGGCGGCTGGTTAGAAATGGGCCTCTTTGTCAATAGGCAGGGACATCCCAGTCGCCAAGGCGGCATTATCGAATGGGAGGGGACTGCTGAGCGCGTCGCTCTACATTCGCCATATGTGTTACTCTTCGACACACGATTCATCGAAGTTCGACAGCTCGAAACTGGGCGCTTAGTGCAGATAATCCAAGGAAGTGAAATTCGCTGCACTTGGGACGGCCGAATCATGAACGAAGGCTCCGCTATCATGGCCCCTGATGGCACAGAAGAACATATGTATCAAGAGCCTCGAGTTCATGCTGTGATGAATTTACCTGAACCATCTGGTCCACCTGGACGACCATCGCGTGGAATTACGCAACATGTCTTTGAGTTGTTCCCAACGATACCGTTATACCTTCCTGGCTCATTATCTTCGCCACCCACTGGGCCTTATTACCCTGTCTCGTACTCGCCCCCACGTTCTCCGCCTTTTCGCTCGCACCATATGTAACACATGCAACGGTATTGTTGGACTGTCATTTATACTCACTTGATACCAGTTACTACTGGACTTTAATTACATGTTTTCTAGTTTCATGGGACACTGCTTTATCTTCACTGATACCTAGAATTTATCGAATCCATCGTTTGAAACCATAGACGCCCTGTCACGTCTATAGTAGACTATACAGAACGGAGAAGACACTGTCCAGGTGCTGGTGACCGATAATCGTCGACAAAGTCAACCTGTCTACAATGCAACGGCAATCTCCATCAGCGCTTGAACTTTGAAGCTCAAGCGCTGATAATTGGATTTTTATGTCCGCCACCTTCAAATTCAACAACAGAATCGTCTGTGGACAATTCAACCCCCCAGTAACTCATTTAATACGCTTGCGCTATACATATGCACCTTTTCTTTGACTGACTGACTGGAAGAACATCTGAATATCTTGCATTGACGTTCATTGACAGCAATAACGCAATATGCTTCGAATTCAGGGCCATGAAAACTATGTGTTCATAAGAGCACAACACCAAATGCTTTGTTCATCGGCCTCGGGAGTGGAAAAGCTAATGTGGCAGATGGTAGGTGGACAGCCTTCTAACATTCAAAACTTTCTGGCTTATCAGCTCTGAATTTAGCAGAATTCAACTCTATCACTGTAATAGGATGATTTTCTCACACTTCGACCCGCACCATCGCGTAAAAGGCACACACATATATCGAACTTATGTAGCCGATAAAACGTATGGCATGTATGTATCGTTTCCCCTTCAACCCCTCCTGCCGCCTGACCAAACTTCAACCAAACTCAAACACTGTCCTTTTTACACTTTCATTCTGCCTTCCTTACCATCGCCTTCCCAAAAGCGTCTCTTCGAATTCAATCTTGCCCAAGGTCCTGGAGAATTTCCGCCATCATCTAGTTCACAAAGGACCATAGCAAGATGTCTTTGATAGACCTCGATGTGTTGGATTCAAATTCTTTCAGCGAACAAGCAGGCAAAAATTTGCAACGATCGCTTCTAGTCTGGAGAGGTGCGTATCATGTCTATTGTTATGCTATGTTATTTACAGAGAGGGTGTTTTTAGCATGCTTGACGATTCTGCACGTATTGGCAATCCTATCAGCCATATATCGCCTTTACAGGCGGAGCAAAACGCGTCAAGTATGGCGAGACGATTACTTCGCTGCGATAGCTCTCATCCTGGAGTGTTTATATTTTCCTACTCTCTGGCTAACAGAGGACGTTCGTCGCGGTATGTTAGAATTGTCGCCCTTTACTATTCAATTACTCATTGGACAATTTTTATAGAGGCGCAAGTAGTGAGCTCATGGATAGCCCAGACAGTGTGCCCGCTGGTGATATGGTAGGAGCTCTTTATAGTAACTGAAATATTCTGATGAATCGCACAATAGGTTCACGCGTGTTAGTCTCGCACTCTCGATTGCACGCGTCATACCACCTAAACATTCCATGCGACTCACCAGCATCTGCTTTGCATGGATATGTGGCTTGATAGGTATTGCTGTTGCCATCGGAAGTCTCATAACATGTGGACGACACCATAGCACTTGGGACAAAACATATCCATACCAATGTCCAATGCCTCTTGCTTCTGCAATATTGCGTTCCTGCAGTGAGTCCCCTTTGTTGACACTGTCAATGAAGAGATATATGACTAATATGCCACCTGTTTAGTGGACATTGTTTCTGATATTATACTTGTTGCCATTCCATTTTGGGCGTTTTGGCGTCGCCTCAAACTGCCTAAAATGTCGTGTCGCCTGATCAAGGCTTGTTTCGCTGCGAGCCTTCTGACGTTTGTCTCGTGCATTGCCACAGCGGCGGTTCTATTTGGACGACATAACGCAAAGTCTCCCGAACAGAAGGCAGAGACTGGTTTCCTCGCATCGGTCATGTCCCAGCTAATGGTATGTCTTTTTTATTATACTTGCACTTTTACTTCGTTGTTCATCTCCTCTTCCCTTCACATCAAAGGCTTCTACATCTTTACTAGTTTGCAATATGCTGGTGGTTGTGACTTCAGTATATCGTTACTTTAGAGCTGAAGGCACAATTATTGCTATTGGAAATGTACAACCTTTGCCTCCAGAAAGTACAGCATCTCGGACGACAGAGTCAGGTTCCAACACCAACAATGAACAGAGTGCAATGCCCATTGCAACAGTATTCGAAAATTCTAGAGCCTTGGCAAGGTCTTTGGCGACAATCTCTAGTATGGAGACCAGTCGTGTGGAATTGACAGAGATATTCGAGTCCGATTTCTCTTTACCAGCGGTGGCGTATATAGAGCGTACTAGTGGCGAAAAAAGCCGTAGCAGAGGCGATGATATAGACGTAGAAAAATTCGGCTAAACACAACTCCAAAATATCGATTTGATAGACCCGCAAGTTTGTTTGTTTTAATGAAGCGAGGAACGAGCGTAAACGCGCGTACGAGTCTATACTTCTCGCAAATTATTCTAAGTGCGTTTGAAGTATATCCTAATGCCCAAAAATAGACTCATCTATTCATAGACATGCTGATCACGATCGTGATCAGCATTGCTCTTTGCTCCCATCTTGACATGATTTGCTCCCCTAACCCAAGTCGCAGTACACGCAGGTCCTACAATGTTTGATGTGTGCTACATTGCTTATATAGTCCATAATTCGTATCACTCTTCTCTCCGCTCCACCGTCTCTGGCCAGTATCGATGACTTACGCAGAAAGTTCAAAACCACATCGGACACATGAAGGGTGTCAGTGAGCTCTTGACTCATTATAATAGCTCACTAATATATCCATCAAGTCGATTTTAGCGACTCCGATGTCAACATTCAGTCAGCAGATGGAGTTCTCTTCAGAGTGCATCGCAAGAATCTCGAATTCGGTACAGGTGCTTTTCCACCTTCAGACGTATTTCAGACAGACGGGGAGACCACGTACTTGACGGAGGCATCAGACGTTCTTGCGGTCGTTTTTCTATTTGTTTATCCGACACGACATCCGGATTTGGAGGACTCGAATTTTGACCTGGTTATCCGGGTGGCAGAAGCGGTGGAGAAATACGAAGTTTTTGCCGCGATGAACACATGTAGGTTGAGATTGAGGTACGCCGTAAATTTCATATTCTTACTACAGTTTATAACGGCTCTTGAAGAGCCTTTATACCACGACACGCAGCGGAAGTTATGGGCCACTTCGTCAAACATAACTACTCCAGTATGGTCAATGAATGCGTACCACATATCGTGCGTTCTACTCTACTGGACGTATTAGAAATGTTACCACCCGATTGCGTTCTTCCATGGGTGAATATCTGTCTTACCTACTTCAACAAAAGCTCATTGAAAATTCATTTCCAGCTTCGGTATCAAGAGGCATGGAAAGACGTTTTCAAAGCAGCTCGAAAATACATTCGCGCAAAACCCATGGATGGCGAGGGCCGATGCCACTACCCCATGACAGTATGCAATAGATGTCGCCTCATACTCAACATCTACGCCAACGAGCTGGAGGAAACACCGTCATTAACAAGCCTTACATCCACGCTCGATTCAGGCTTCTCCCCGAACTACCCAGGAGACTGCCTCTGTACAACATGCTCAGGGCGAGGGTGCAAATACATTCCCAGAATTGCTGACCTATGTCGAAAGGGGATTCAAGCCATACCTCCCTTCACGGAGTTCCTAAAAAGCGGATATCGATATCAATTGCCCGAAATGAAGACGAGTGATTACATTAACTAGTGGCGCATTTAGGGTATGTGTTACGAGTACATACGTTGACGTTGGGCTACTTCGCGCTCGAAATCGAGCTACTAGCAGTGCACTAGCTTTGATTGAATCTGCAACTAAGTACATTCCTGTCAATCAGGATATCACAATCAAATGTTGTCATGTTCTGCGAGTAACATTGGGCGCTTGTCTCCATATTCGCTCCAGAAGAAAGAAGGTAGAGACATTATTCCGCGAGTTACATATAGTACATATAGCACACCACTGTACATGCACACAATACACCAAGAAAACGAAGCAATTAGAAATACATCTACGCACGCGACAAGCCACAGGCCAGTGCGCTTGATGAGTACGAAGAAAGTAAATTATACGAACAGAACAGCAGAAAACAATTTCAACGAAAGGTCCAATATCCATCAATCCATTTTCCTAGTCAGTGCAAACAGGCCTAACACACCCTTGCGTTTCGCAGAACGTTCGACGGGTGCGTTTTGGACTACGGTGGGCTCTACACTGGACGCAGGTACAGCTGGTGCAAACGAGTCCTCGATGAACTCGCGACGGGTCTTCTCTCCTCCTGTTGGGCTGGGGCTAATTGCTACCGCGTGCACAGGACTCGTCGAAGGTGCCGCGGAGACAGCACGCCTGGCCACCGCTGGCGAGCGTCGACTACGTCCCGAGGCGTACGCTGAGCTCGTAAGCTTCAGCGGCGCGGGACGTCTGCGCACCTTGGGCTTGGACGCCGCGCTGCTCGCAATGAACGCTGTCGGTGCCAGCGGTGTCTTTGATTGCACCGACGTGGGGCTACGCGGGACGAATGCAACAGCGTCGACGAGGAAGACCGCGGGATTGCGTAGATGAGGAAGCGCACGGCGGGGGCGCGAAGGCAAAGACAGCACGCTCATGCCTGCACCGCCGACGCGGTGCGACGCAAGGGCGCGATCATCTACCAACATCCGTGGGTCCTCGGTTTCTGGGAGAGGGATCATACGCCGGGGGTCTAAGTCGGAGTCTTGCGTAGAGATGCTGGCACGCGAGCGGGTCGGACTGCAGTGTAGATCTGATACAGGATGTACGGCTGCAGCAGCGGCGAGGTGGTGCAACCGCGAAGTATTGTTGAATGGTGTGAGAGGTGTAACAGCATCAGGAAATTCTTCCCAGTCCACTTCCATTTCCGCTGCGTCCCGGCTTTCCTTCATCGTCTCCTGCACAGTCTTGCCTCCAAGCAGAGGAGCATACTCCATCTCCTCATCCTCGTCCCACCACATACCACCGTTACCATCGCGGTGTACATCACTGACACCAACCCCAGCAGCCATACCGCAGCCCCTTGCAGCCTTAGCCTGTGCCTCCATAACGCGTCGTGCATGCGATTCGAGGCTACCACCATCCGCGAATTGCATCAGCGCGAGCTCATTTGCCAGCGTCGGAGGGGGCCGTACGGCAGTCTTGCACTGAGCATACTTTGCTTGCTTCCGCCGAGTTATCACAGCCGCTGTGGCAGCAAGCTGTTGCCTTCTCGCCGCTTTCATAGCGGCAGCGTTGGCTGATTTGCTGGACATGGTAGTTTTTGCCGGAGAAGGCGGGCCCATGGGTGAGCAAGGCATGACACCGGCTTTTGATTTTGAGCTGCGTGGGCGAAGGATAGAAAGCGAGCGGAAGCGTTTCATGCCTTTGTGCTTAGCCTGTGGGACTGGAGGTATAGGAATGTTGGCAAATTGGCCTGCAGACAAAGGACCGGGAGTCAAAGGTTTTTGAAGCGATGCTACTGGCTGCTCGTGCCTCTGATGATATTGACGGAGGTATGGCGAGGGGGTTGTTGGAGTCTTAGGGAACTGAATAAAAACAGATGCATAGCCCAATGTCGTCAGGTCGAATTTACCCGTGGAAGGAGTGCGTTGCGGGAGAGAGGAACTCTCAATTATATGAACAAACGAAGAGTCAGATGGCGCACGTCCATGAGAGAGAGATGGACGGCGGTTCAGGCGCGAAATAGACGAACGCCTGGACGAGGTGCTGGTAATTGACAGCCGGCGATGGGGAGAATTTGGGGCAGGAGAACCGGGTTGAACATGCGCAGCCCAAGAAAGGATAGCGGGGTTAGCATTCGTGCGCTTGCGTAGCGCTGGCTGTCCGTGAGGCACCGGGGGTGGAGATCCCAAAGGCGCAGGAACAGGGGAAGCGGGGAATTGCCTGACCCTCCTCTTCTGCGGTGGTGGTTTAGAAAGAAAGGCGAAGCGAGGAACCTCAAAAGTTGCTGGATATTCGACAGTTTGTCCTTGGAGCTGAGTAGACATTTTGGTGCGAAGTCGTTCTGGAGTGATATAAGCAATCTTCAGAGTCAAGAAGAGCTTTCCAACACACCGTATAAGAGCGTAGTCAGATATTAATCGTCAGGGCGTAAAATCCGTTACAGTATTGAAAAAATGTAGGAGCTGCTGGTAGCTATACGATGTCTTGAGAAGAATTCAGGTATATGAGCGTAGGCCGAGCTACCTCAGGGATATGATATTTCGAGTTCATTTTGCAAGGAGTTTATACTTAGATGGACAATGGCCGAGTTCTTCATTGTGTCACAATGCTTGCATTGTCATGCATCCATCACGCATCACACTTTGGCCTTATTGATCTTACATAATTCAATCTCCGCGGGCGCTTAAACTTCGTGACCCATATTCTACGTCGTATCCTGAATCCGGACCATCGATCAACACCGACTACACATCTTCTGCAGGCCTCAACATTCAAAACCGCTAGATATTATTTATCGTCCGCTGACTATAGCTGTTATCACCAAGTAAGTGCTGTTGTTGTATCTACTGTATGAAGTTGACCGCTACTCATTGACCTTCATTAGCTAACATCGGTCATCCTTCAGATGTCTACAGATTTGTCTCCACAGAACGGGGTCCTGCAAAGTCGAGAACTTCTGCGAATTATATTACTATTCCTGGTTCATCCTGAATTTGACACGAATTTCTGGGCAACTGGCGACAGAGAAGCAGACGATTCGATTGTAAAATCTACGCGTGAAGAGCTCTACTCAGTTGCTCGGACATCCAAATCATTCCTCTCTCCAGCGACAGATATCCTTTGGAAGAATATGAACTCCATATTACCCGTACTCAAGCTCTTGTCGTCGTTTGTGTTTGTTGACGGCCGATATGTAAGCAGAAACTTTCCAAGAATGACAAAATTCTGATCATATCTCTTTGAAGACATTAAGTGGCCTAGACTCGCTAGAAAATTCCCAGGCCTTGAGTTACTACGGAAGTAAAATCCAAAACTTACACTTGACCGACTCTGAATCCGCCATTGAAGCACATGTTATACTCCGACTCACGACCGGAAATGTTTCAATATTGCCAAACTTGAAAGCTCTGAAATCGAAAAAGATCAATAATTTAGATCCCCTGTTTCTTGCATATTCCAATTGCCTCGCCTCTGTGGAACTTTGGTCCGAAGGCAACCAGGATGTGATACTTTCTTATCTTTTGTATATACGGAACAGGGGAACTCCTCTCAAGAAGATCACTCTTTATGACACCACAGAGGAGATTGTTCTTGCTCTAGCGGCCTTCCCTCTATTGGAATCCATTACACTTATGCTTATGCCGACACTGAAATATTCTGCATTCGCATCTTGGAGCAGCTTCTCAAACCTAACCAGCCTTGCTATTATGGTTATAAATCTCCACAAATCTTCCGGTTTTGAATTTGATGGAATAGAACATGCAGCTACAAAATCTAGTGTTGCATTCAATGCGCTTCAAAGATTGGAACTTGGAATAGGTGCGGAGGTTGCGGTCAAATTACTCCGGACGCTCAAGCCTTTGCCTAATTTAACTTCGATGAGAATCCACATGGTCGACATACATGGTGGAGGTGGCGAAACCATGGCGGCCAATTTTTCTCGATGCTTGGAGGAAACCGCTCGCATATCTCGAGCGTCTCTGAGACAATTTCGTTTAAAGGCTTTCCGCTCAGGATGCGATGTTCTTCAAGGCACTCTCTCACCACTATACAACTGCCACAAGCTTGCAGTCTTGCGCATGAATAACATTTCGCTGTCTATGAACGACAACATCATACGCGAGCTCAAAGCTAGTGGTTGGACAAGTCTTCGAATATTAAACCTTCCTCGTACCTGTGGGGGCGACTCCCCGTCTCTCTTGAGCTTGGGCAGCATCGCTCTCCTCTTCCCAGGAGTTTTTGATCTGAAAATACCCATCGACTTCAGGCTTCAAAACGAGGAATCATTGACTCGAGAAAGGAATACGCCTCGCAAGCCTCATAATCTCCGGAAATTATGCATCATCAACACACAGATCCCACTCCTGGAGGGGCACCCCAATGCGACTAATACCCCTCTCTCGACGAAGATGATGATCAGCGTCTCCAGATACATCGAACACTGTTTCCCAGATATCCAAAACATGGAACTTGAGCACGACGGGATTTTGCCTGAAGATGTGATAGGATTGGACGAATGGTGGGAGCGCGTCGTTGCGTTGGTCCACGAGTGGAGTGCCTCCGAGAAGGCCCTATCCGAGGCCCTAACCTTACGCGTGCCGTAGACATGACTGAGAATGTTTCGTCGCAGCCGCACCGTTTATGAAGAGCCTCGGAGTATCGTACCAGATTATGACCAAAGTAACCATTTGTGGCGTGTATTTCTGTACGATTTGAACTAGTATTCCTGTATATGCATGCCTCTGTATTCCACAAATTGAGAACTCGAAACAGCAAATACTTATTTCACATCTCCAATAGAAGCCATCCACGCGACTGCG
>QFFD01001234.1:0-12863 GCA_003314615.1 Pholiota microspora
ATCAGGTCGACGCGTAGTGTGTAACAGGAACGTTGTAGATTTCCAGATGGATGACATTCCGAGGGCAGCTGTCCTCCATGATACGCAGATATGACAGAGCAAGAGAGGGGCAAGGCATGCATTCGGTTGTTGGTCGCTTTGCGGGTTTTCAGTGGAAGGTAAGCAGAGCTGGAAGATTTCGTGAAGAATGTCGAACGGAAGGTCCTGTGCAATACTGAAGCTTGGCTACATATTGAGCGAAAGATTAGTGATAACTTCAACGACAAATGAGATACGTACCTCTGTATTCATCATCAAAGCAGATGTTTGAGCCAGGATCTACTGGGGTGATGTCGAGTACCCTTTTGATGCCTTGCGTATTTCAGAAGGGGTGTTTGCAGTGCCTACAATGATTAAACCTCCTTTTAAAGCGGCAGTAAAAAACAAACCGTGATTGAGTCATTATTATGAGAACGCGACTTCCGTCGTCGTCGCGTCCGAGAACAAGCACATGGGAACAGACTGAGCGTATGAAATATTTATTTCTCACGCTCACGCTCATCCCAGTACGTCAAGATCAAATTTCTCCAGCCCCTCCCTCTTCTCTTTCTCTAATTCTCCGGGGCTCCAAGCTATTTCATAAGTTCCTCGAGCATATGATCATTATATTTGCCGCATCATTCATTCCTCTCACACATTAACAGGCCTCGGTCCAATTCTGGTAGAATAGAGCGTGCGCTAATCAATTCAGCGCGCTCGGCGCTTATCGGAAACCTGCGTGAAGGAAATTGCTAATCGCATCGTAGGTTCTTATAGATAAACTCGCATAGGTATGCTCGTCGTACTCGCTATTTTATTCACAATCACCGTCAGCGCGCATATTATCTGCGAGAATGACTTGAGACGACCCGTGCACCCAGAGCCATCCTCAGGCCAGACAATGAAGCAGTGTCGTGTATTAATATTTTAGGTAGCCTTGAATGTTCCGCGGTTCCAGGGGACAGTAAAGGGGGTATATCTTGAGATCGAGGCCACGAAACTTATTAGTATCTCATTGCATGAATCTCATTGAATATCCGAGTTACCACACATTACAGACAGAATCTGCAGCACTACCTAGTTTTAGAGCAACTTATACTCCGATGGACTGTGTTTTATCAAACAAGGCACTTATAAGAAAGCCTGTATACAGATAATATTCACAAGGAGGATGAACCAAGAGCGAGCGAGACTACTCGTAAATATGAAAATAAGCAAGGAAAATGAGGGAAAACTAAAAATACATCTTGCCCGGAGCGGAAATGACGAGCAGGATCAAATATACGTCCATGATCGAGCTTCCATGCGTCCTCCTCGCTCACATCCTCCATCGATAACGACATCTCATTTTCTCCGCCTCCCAGACCCACTCCCATTTATCATCTTCATGATTTCATCCTCTGCCTTCTCCGTGGCCTTCTGATCCTTTTTGATCTTTTGCTGGATCATCCTGAATATCTTGTCTACCAAGACTTCGACGTTGCGCTGCTTCACCGCCTCCGATGGTTCCCCTTGAATGTCCAGTAAGACCGTACCATTGTGTCCATCCTTCTTCCACACTCCCGATCCTTTTCGAGATGGTTGGTGAGGGATCTCGGGCGATGCTGGGAATGAGATGGAGGGGGGGCTTGTTGACGATGATGAAGCTGAAGAAATCCCTTGACTAGTGAGTTGATTTCGAAAAAAAGGGACTATTATGAGCTATTCAATCCAAGAGAGGAGTTGTACATTTGACGTACTTTGGGATGGTGGGAATGCACTTTTCGTGTGCAGTACCTTTTCGCTCGACAGCGAAAACGCTGGAGCCAGGAACAATCTTGGCATTCCTGGTTCGAGTACCAGAACCAGATTTAACAGTAAAACGTGCAACCCTCTCTGGAGAGTTGCTGCTTGTGGTGGTGTTTGCGAAGCCTTCCGCTGCTGTGACGGCGAGGCTATCCTTATTTCCTAATGCCTCTGATTTGAATCAAGGAAACCAAGAAATAGAGGGCAGCTACTCACGCTTACGGAGCTCGTAGTCCCGCTTGTATGGTTGGGCGGATTGACGCACATAAGTACGTTCTATACCATCTATTGAACCAAATGCTCACTCAAACAATCATCATAGAACTCACTTTTGGACGGGCGAGCGTTATTGTCAAGCTCGCTCGCCGCCTCGATTTCAATGATCCGCACCGAGCTTCCTACATTGAATGATTCTCTGTCAGTATCATCTCCTCTTCCACACAGCAAAGAGCTCACCTGATTTCAGATCCAATACGGTGTCCGCAGACGCTGCTGGCGGCGATGGCAGAGAGTGAGGCATGAACATCGGGGACTGCCCCATATATCCCGAGCCCACTGCTGAGGCATCTGTTCAGAAACAATTGTGTAAGTACTCTTTCAAATTGGAGTGCACCAGAGAGCTCACCCATGAGACCATAGGATGTCGGCTCATGAGCTCGCATCGCTATGAACGGATGATGCGGCGGTGTGGTAGATTCCGGCGAAAGGTATTGGTATGGAAGCATGTTGTATGTGGGAGCTGGGATGAATTCTGGCGGAGTCGTTACGGTGCCGTAGAAGGGTAATGGCCATTGTGGCCTGTGCATTGGGTCTTGTGGCGAGGTGCGCTCTGAGCACACGCAGAATGTTTGAGAGGGGATGGTGTCATACATGGTGAATTCAAGGAAGGGATCAGCGAACAGCTAGAAATATAGGGGACAAGGTTGTTTCCCTGATAGCGCTTTATAGTCTCACAGGTGTAGGGTCCGGATAGGATACAAAGGCGCGTGTCCCAAGTCATATCAAGCGACAACATCTCTCCATTGTCTGTATCTGTCAAATCCCACAGCGAATCGTGTCCCGGCTACAAAACATAATAAGTAAAGGCAGGGAAACAGGCCAACAATGAGCGTACCCTATTTACGTATCATGTCGCGAGGTTCCTGCAAGCGCCTCGATTGAGAAACGAGGCTGGCATGCACAGAATATTCAATCAGTTTCGACGGAGGCCTTTAGGCAGGCCTCTCCCGACACAAGGGATGTGCACTGCTTCTCTGACCTCGTGTATCGTTTGTGGGCGCACACCTTTCTGGAAGAGGAAATTGATGGTGTACGGCCACGACGTTCGCGCCTGTCATTGACACATATTATTAGAATGATAGGTGGTTTTGATTAGAGAAGACTCAGACCTACTCAGTTATTGTCCTCCAAGTAATCTTACCCCGAACTCGTAGGGAGGTGTAATCATCATTTGACATTCTTTGCATATGATGCCGCCCGCAGCTTAGAAGAACATGCCTTTGTAGTCGACGAAAGAGTGTGGTTGGTACCTTCTGATCTTGGGGCAATCATTCAGGATTGCTTGACTCACGGGAGAGAAGTTAGAGAGATGAAAAGAATTACAAGAAAGAAGGGGGCAGGGCCAGATAACACTGGGCAGTGGTAAGATCGATAGGCGCCCAAAGAGGCGCCCGTGTTGCGCCCGTGAATGCAGCGCATACAATGTACTTTTTCTTGGGGGTCCTCGAATAAGTTCCAACAACCCAATAGTATTAGAACTATATAGCACAAGTTGAAGAGTTTCACATTTCTTCTACGGAAGACAGTTTTTGGGAGTCTTCAGGGGAACTTTTAGTAGGTACAAGTTGAAGAACAGTGATTTGAAAGGTCTCCCTTGAAAGCTTTAAGATGTTCAGATAGCTGTCCTTCCTCATACGTACTGAGGAATACTACTACTTTGTGGCCAGTCTTGGTCGAAGCTGGGAAGAAAGAAGTGATGAAGAAGAAAAGACCGGTTCGCTTGCCGACAAGCCGTGTATCGGCAGAGCAAACAAAGCAAGCGACAACGTTTGCGTGGCGCTAGCAATCACCTCTTCAATTCTTGTGCAAAGCTTCGAGCATCGTGATTCCCTTTGGCCTGTATTCAATCTCTTAAAGCTTGTCTAGGACAACTATGGGTCCCAAATACGAACTTCTACCAACCAGCCCTGGCTCATCTCGCCCAGAGTCTCCTAGTTACCCACCTCCGTACGACAGTGACTTTAATTTTGACAACGATGTCGAAGAAGATGCTATGAGGCGACCTCGCCAACGACGGGATTCCATTCCTTCCCTCGACTCAGATCCACGATTTCGTGTACGAACGCCGTCGCCGTTCGCTCGTGCGGCTCTCTTGATATTCGTAGCGTTCTTATTCTGGCTTGCGTTTTCCATGCGCAAGGCACTGTGGGTGGATGGAGGAATGGGAATGGGTAGGGCTCCTCCTTCGGAGGTTGATCCGTCATACTGGTGCGTGTTCACTGTGTTTCGTTAAAAAGCCGTTTCCTAGATGAGCTATAGATGACTATGCTGGTCGTAGGACCTCAACAAGCAATTCAGAATAGTCATTAGTAACATTCCACCATCCTGGTAAGCTTTCTTTACTCTAATTATACAAGTCATTTCATGAATACCGCAATGTCGTTGCCAAGCGACTGCTGAACTTTTCAGATTCTGGCTGGCTCCTGGTCAAAGCACCACCCTCATTGATCCTTCACGCTCCTTGGCCCATATCACAAACTATCTATACCAAGCTATGGACTCTTCCTGTTCTGTCTTCATTACCCTGTTAATCCTTGCCAATCGCTGTAATTTATACCCCTCTTGTCCCGCCCGTCTACGCTGTTGTTAAGAAGGAAACGGGATTGATAAGGTGAGTCGATGAGTATTTAGAACAATTTTCACAGCACAAAGCGGTTGGTGTTCTCGGGCTTTGCGCATTTACTCAGGGGATTTCGGGCGGCTTCACTCGTATAATAGTGACCGCAGTACCAAGTTGCTGAGCACTTCAATCAACCGCGCTGTCAAATGACAATCGTTCGCGGATTCCGGTCCGAACGACATCCTGACTCGACGAGCTTTCTCCGGCACACTCGCATAGTATTGACACCCAGAACCTGACTCGACAGCCATGGACGCTTTCGATTCTTGTAAGTCAAATATTGATCTCAACTCGATCTCAACGAACAACTACACCTATCGTCGATCTGTGACCATAGCATCCGTGAGTCATGGATGAACTTGATGTTAGAATATACCACATCCCCACCCCCGCCTCCTACGTCGACGTCGCCAAATACTCTCATCTCCGACTTGAGGCGCTGCGCACGAATCCAGAGGCATATTCGTCGACCTACGGGCGCGACGTCCATCTTACTCACGACGAATGGAGGAGCAGGGTAAACACAGTAGGAAGGACCACTCTTGCCGCTATCGTGCCCAACCCAGACACACAGTCTATCGGACTCGAAGGAAATTGGGTCGGGACGCTATCGGTTCTCCATCCTTCGATGCTGCAGCCAGAAGACTTGCCGTATATCCCCCGAGTCTCTGACGGAATTACGAATGGAACCGTTGAGCGCTATCTCTTGGTCGGAATGTGGGTACATCCACGCGCGAGGAAGAAGGGCGTAGGCAGAATGTTGATTGAGAATGCGGTAGAGTTGGTGAAGTCAGCAAATGGGGCGCGCTCCGAGGGGGTAAAAAAAAATTATATTTCTGAAGGTTTTCGTGGAGAACAAGATCGCGCGAGGACTATATCTCAAGGCGGGCTTCGTGGAAAGGCCTGATTGCGAGGGGCCGGGAAAAGATGTTTGGATGACTGTAACTTTAGCTTAACACTGGTGTTGCACTGGTGTACATTTGGTGTACATGAAACGACGACGTAGAAATACAAAAAAAGTACATTTTATAAAATCGAATTCGCTGAAGTTAGACAGCATATGCTCCATCCACCACATCAACTTCAGCCCGCTCTGTAATGTCGCTTTTTGTCTGCTGCTCCAAATCCGAGGCACTCCGGCCTTTATGGGTGTTGAATAAAGGTTTTGGACGAAGCGGCTCGAGTCTCATATTGTGAGCGTTGGAGAAAGAATTGATTCGAAATTCAATTGCATCGATAGACGTTGGCTCGGGTTCCGTGACATGGATACGAAGGCGCGTCTTGCGATATATCTTGCATGCCATCAAATGCATGACGGCCATGTTTATGAAAGCGAACAGTACGCTAATCCTTGCCGTGGTTTGAGAAGTCGCGCAGAACAAGCCTATTCCAACGATGGATAACAAAACGGTAGCCCTGTATGAGAACAGATCATCAGTATATACCCCAAAGATCATTATAAACCCTCGTGAAAGGCAGAACTCAC
This sequence comes from Pholiota microspora, assembly GCA_003314615.1. Lineage (NCBI taxonomy): Eukaryota > Fungi > Basidiomycota > Agaricomycetes > Agaricales > Strophariaceae > Pholiota > Pholiota microspora. The sequence continues at coordinate 6,189 of QFFD01001234.1, forward strand.
AGGAAATATACCTGGCCGTCTCTCAACAACGTCTTCGAAAAGGCAGGCAGGTGTCGACCGAAGATAGCGACCATGATTCCTGTTCTGGCGGAGATTTCTTCGAAATGGGAGTTCCGTACTAACTTCCATGTGATGGCGCAGAATATTATACTGTCATTGACTAGAGGAATAATGGTCGTCGATATAATGAAGGACTTGAAATTACTCGTCGTGATGCAGTGTCCTGAAGGTTCCAGTCGCTTGGGGTCGCTCCCTTTTTGAGTCTCGACTATCGTTCCTGCGACAACGCCCAGCCACATTACAACAAAGAAATTGGCCACCCATTTCTGGCCGTGATAAACAGCACGGACGCGAAATAAGAAAAGGAGAGACGATAAGGATAGTCCAATGGCAAACGCCCACTGGGCGATGTGCAAAATCATATTGCAATTCACATTTACGGCCACTGAGAACAGTCAGTCTCGTCTCAAAATTATGCGGCTTCATATACTCACCATAGAATCTGAGCGTAAACGAGAAACTCATCAGAGTAGCAACTCTATAAAATAATTGGTGAAATTTGTGAACTAGCCTTGAGTGATGATCACTCACCGAGAGAGGAAGTATACGACAGTGGGTAGTCTGATAGGTAATTCTCGAACAAGCTCGAAATCAGCTTGGAAATTGGTGAATACATCCGATATAAGTGCCTAGTGGAGTGGAAGGAGAGCATCGTTTAGCGGAAGAAGATGTCGACCAAGGAGAGCCTATAGTGGAAACATACCCCTAGAATTCCAGCAATAAAATAGGCCAAGCCAAGATCGACTTCTAACAAGACGTTATCTTGTGCGCTCATGTCTATATGAAGTACCGAATTGTCGAGTTACAGCTTCGGCAGTTTTGGCTGAGTCCAAGGGGGATTACTGTCCAGTAAAATCGATGTCGAGGGCAATGGGATGGTGTATAAAAGGGAGAAAACCCCAGAAGCGTGGATATTTAGTTGCTAGATAATCTATTCTTATAGATATCAGTGAGAATGAGTGATGTCAGTAACACCTGAAGAGTACATCGTTCATATGGGCATCGACCGCGGATTGATGAGCGTGTATGCGAATAGTATCATCAGGGTTATAAATAACTATATATACCTCAGGATGTTCGAAGACGTTGATCTAATCACTCATCAGCGAACTCGAAGCATATGTATGTAATCGATTTGAAGTCCTGTGGCCTTGCGACTAATCAGTAATCACTGGCCGATACTCACCATCATTTAGTGCATGATACACTATCTATCTATTTAGACAGAGAAGGAGTGTCATGTTGACATCGTGCGTAGCCTTTTTTTCATACCCTGAAATGACCTGCGGGCAGGAGGAAAGGATAGGTGTAGGCAGCCGACTACAATAATGGAAATGATACGCGAAGGGCGCTTAGAAGTTAGCATATAAGTACCGGCTTGTTTTTCAGTTCTATTTTTGTTCAAAACTCGACAAAGTCAACTTTTGGATGCATCCCATGGCCACAATTTTCGGACTCCGGAGTGTGATTGACAACAGACCTACTGTTAAAGGTGAAGCTTTGAAGCTTTCTGCTTGACCTCTTACTATGTTAGGAAAGACGCTCAGGTTGAACAGGTTACGGATAGCAGACACGGCTCGGATATGGTGTTATATAGTCTCTTGTAGGCAGACTCCAAAAATAAGATGATGATAAAGTCGATCAACTCATAAGTAGGCGTTATATAAAGTTCAGACGGTTGATATGATGATTTGCAAATCGTTTACAGTGGCGTGTAGCTCCACTAACGTTCCCCTCTGTTCGCTTATATGATGCAGCATTGCGTAGTAATTTAAGCGCCCATCACATAAGCGCTCAGCGCTCAACGTCGCTCAACGTTCAATCTCGACTCTTGATGCGCTCGAGGAACTTGTTTTCCCTATCGTTTTGGTTATCGTATTGTTCCCAGCAAGGTTACTTTGCAAACATATTTTGTTATAGTTGCTCGTCATCTAGAGAGTCGGCCCTTTAAGAATCGAAAGAAGGCTAAGTAATGAGATCCATTTTCTTCCAAAAGTACAGCGCCTGTCTAGAATAACTGTGTAATATATACTTCGACAAATCGATGCAACGGTAGATGTCTGCTTGATCGTCGAGCTGTCAAAAAAGAGGCACTGCCCGGAATCGAACCGGGGTTACAAGAACTCAGGCGAAGGTCAGAATCTTGAGTGATAACCGCTACACTACAGCGCCAACATATGACCTTTACTCGAATTGACCGCCGGTATCGCCTAAGCGCTAGACGTTCGATGTTAAGCGCCCAACGGCCTACCCGGGGTCCCAATATTCAGCCGCGAGTCCTATTAAGCCAGTCCTTCATGGTTAAGTAAACGATTCACTCGCAGCATTGAGGAGCCGGGGAGCAGGAATTTATACTTGATGGTCGGAAAGCGCTCAGCTTCAGATATATCGCAAGGCTCCAGCACACTGGGCCACTGCCCTCACGATATACGAACAAGATTAGTACGTAAGAGACGTCTTCTTCGCCATTCAATGCTTTCCCAAGCGACGTACAGAAAAATTGAAAATTGAACGGAGAATGCAAAATTTTCCACAGGTACCTCGTAAGCAAGCCGCCTTCGAATCAATTCGTCGAATGAGCATCCTTGTGCTACATCGGAGTAACATTTTCCATCGGTTCCGGTGGCCAGGTTAGCATGGGCGTGGTTGCTGTCGGTGAAAGATGGAGTGTTTTCGGCCAGGGTGATCAAATTTTCCATTGAAGAAAATACCGGGATTACATACATACAGACTCAATTTTCGACCTCAAAATGCCTCAATTCGTCTTGTGGGCCGTAGGGACGCCTCCAAGATTCCCCTTGGAAGTCGTGCCTTATGCCTTGTCTTGGCCTTGCAAGCAATGATATACATATTTGAGGCATTTCTGAAAGTCGGAGACTGGGTAGTATCAGAGGAATTCAACGGCACTTCCGACGGTCATTGCCTGGTGGAGTAAAATGGAGCAGAGGAGGATGTTGATAGTGAGTGTGCGAATCAGAGAAGGATTTCGGCCAGAAAATGAGCAGAATTAGTGAGTTGCACCGGGTGTTTCATGCCATTGATGTGATGGCTACTCCTTGATGCACATCCATTAGCCTTATCAGTAACGATATCCACACAAAAACAGGAAGAATTGTCCACATCAAGGCCGCCACGAATTTGTAAGGAGCCTCGTGAATAAGTTTCGAGGACGGGAAATCAAAGTTGATAATGATATCTCCACACACTGTCGCTAAGAACGTGGATATCCCCCGTTTTTCTTTTTTCCTGATGCCTGCCATTATTGTCGTCGATATCGTGCGTATTCTCCAAAGTCTATCGTCAAAGGTGCTCGCTCATGAGCTTGCCAGACACGTCTAGTTTCTGTTTAGTGGCCGTCAGACTCAAGATTAGATGGCGTTGTCGGTTTCAGGGTTCCCTGAGCCGTCGCGCCAGCAGGGGCCAACCAGTGGTATTGAACTGCCGTCAACAGTCGACAATGAGCAAGAAAGTCCAGGCAAGTCAACGATGATGAGCAGTCCACGTCTACGCGGCCTTTTTGGTGGTGGGAACAGTATCAACAGCGGAAAGAAGTCGCCGGGTGACATAAAGCTAACCTCGACGTCGAGTAAAGTCTACGAAAATGAAGTTCCTCAGCCAACTTCCTCGTCTCCATCGTCGTCCGCATTGACCTTTTCTCCCTCGTTCGAGCCACTATCTCAACAGAAATACGAGTTGGATACACCACCACTATCTATGGTTGACACCGGCCGGGGGCAGGCTTCCTCGAAACGTGCCCAACCAGTACCCAGGAGAGCAAAGGCCTCCCCAGTTCGACTGGGGCCGAGTCTGACACGTCTGGATATTGGAGCAGGAGCGTGGTCTAGATTACCCATGGTTTCCAAACCAGCTCCTCCCTCCGTTGTTATTGAAGAATGGACACCAAATGACACCGTTTCTCCATCGTCTTCAACTCGACCATTACCCGTCTTACCACCTCACAAGGTTGAGCAAAAGACTTCTTCCCAGACTAACTCGGTTGCTTCGTCCTCTTCGCGTGTAATATCTCTGCAGATGCCCAATGCGGTCGCTGGTCCGTCGCACTACCCTGGAGCTCTGCTTTCGTCTGCACCCAGTTCATCGTCATCCCCTGTGGTGACCCCACCGTCAAAGGTTTTGGTTACGCAGCCCATACCTCAAAGAACAAAGAAGCATAGCCTAACTATGCGATATCAACCACTTGTTGCAACCCCTACATCACCAGCCGGAGATCAGGGATCATCAGCTTCGCCCATACGTCCATTACCTCGCATACCCCCAGTCCTTCCGAATGCGTTATTTACCACCTCGTCGCCACCACGCCAGTGGGATATGGCGCATAGTACTCCACTGCCCATTGGCACGCCGGTGAAGGCATCTAGAGCACGGTCACATTCGCGTTTGTCGCGTCGAGATAGGTCCATGGATTCAACTCCTGCGACATCCCCTGCACCATCACGAGTGCCTTCGCCAATAGGGGGTCGCCCTTCCATGAGCGGATCACGGTCAAGATCTGTCAGACACGCTGCAACGATAGATTACTTTCCACAGTCTCGAGGCAGCCCGACGATTCCTTCTGTTCCTTTCTCCGGTTCGATGGCTCTGCAAATTCACATAGCAGACCCTGTAACAGTTGTGAAACGCCCCCAACCTCCCTCACCTCCCATAGGACCTGTGAAACCACGTCCGAAACACACTTCGCCACCCATCGCTCGGATTCTCACTGCCCAACCATCATCTCAACCAAGTCCGACAAGCAAACCTTCAGCTACAACTCCGACGCCAATCACCGCTGCCACTACTACAACTTCATATTCTACGAATACGACACCACCGACAACGGCGCCCTTGTTGGATGACATTGACAATGATGATATGTATATCTCGGATGCCCCTTTACATTCGCACCCCATTGACTTCTTCCCTGATACTGATTCCATGGTTGACGCGCCTGCTACGCCGATTACGCCTTTGGAAGTCTACGTAGACGATCAAGACTATTCGACGATGTCGCGCAGTCCCTCTCCAATACGCTACGCGCGCCCCGACTCCCGAGGGAACCTTAGCTCATCCGACGACGACGACGACGGCGGTCTTGCGAGCTCGTCATCGTCAGGAGACGACGGGAGCATCTCGCCTGGTCCTGCCAGGCGACGAACTCAGTTGCGTTCGTATAGGAATAGTTACCGGCCTCGAGAAGGCGTTTCACCTCCTCATATCCCATACAGGCGCAGCCCATCCCCTGTTAGTAATCACCGACTGACGGTCGCGGCGGTCGCGCCAGAAGTGGAAAAGGAGAAGCTCAAGAAAAAGGGAACGCGGTCGTACTTTTCGGAATACATCACCACGTCGGCCCCAGCTACACGAGCGTCGTCGCCAGAGCGCAAATCGCGCTCCAGGCAACCGCGGAAGTTGGCCAACGCCGTCTCGCTTGCGCTAAGGAATACAAGTTCGTCTCCGAAACGCCGAAGCAATGTGCAGGCTCAACCCCTAATAGACCAAGGAGAAGTGTTGGACATCGGTCGGATGCCTGTGGAATCAGTGGAGGCGGCTAGTTCGATTTCAGAGACTATCCCTCAGTCCTCTTCTACGCGGTCGTCTGCTAAGGTCGGGTGGGTGAAGTCAATGGCCAGGAAACGATCGGAGGCGTCCAACTTACGTACATCGTCGCCCAGCGGCCCTTCAATAGCTCATTTCGGCAACGCAGGGACAGCGCCAGTTGAAATGGATGGTGCTGAGAAGCCGTACATGTGGATATCGGCAAGCAAGCCACCTGCTGTATCTGCCTCGTTCATACCACATCGTCGCGTGGATTCTGCGGACTACGTGATTTCAAATTCCCATACCGGACGCGAGCGCGACAGAGATATCGACAGAGAAAGCGAGCGATATATCAATTCTTGCGGACTGCCTATACCCACTGGCGGAAGCAGCAAACCTCATACATCTGATCCGGCTTCTGCTGCCCACGGCCACGCGCCGTCGTCGAGTATCTCGATTCCGAGTTCGTCGTTCCCTGGGTTCGGTCTTAACACACGGACTAGGAAGCTCTCTAAACATGTGTCTAGTGCATCTGTCCCTCTTCAGTTGCATTATTTGCCCACTGCGCCTCAGACGATTGAGCCCACTCTGATCAACATCACCCGGCAGTCTCCTGACGCTAGCGGCGCATTGGACTAGGATAGGATTCTGTTTTGGTGGGAGGGTTGTTATTACTAGTCCTTTGACTGGAGAAGCCGTGGACATGTCGATTTTGTGTATATTTCTTGTTTGTCCAATTTCTTGGTGGCTTATTTGCATCTTGTTCAACATTATGTACATTCATTTTAGAAGGTGCACACACAATTCTGTCTCTCGAGCTTCTTGCAACCTGTAAGTTTACTATGGCTAAATTTGAAGAATTTCCGAAAGAGCGTCATAAGCAATTATAGCATTCACAAAAATGACCCCAAATTCTTCCTGAAGGATCACGTGCTACGTAGTAGGCACAACGCTCAGCCTCCATCTTTTCGTCGTTGTCATTGTCGTTTCAACACTCAACTTTCCTGAGCTTTTTCTTTCTCCTTGGATCACGATGTCCGCACCCGCAGCGACGACAACAGCAGCTGCAAGCACGAC
>QFFD01001236.1:0-17838 GCA_003314615.1 Pholiota microspora
TATCTCCGTATTTGGTACCATTATCTCGCTCCCCGCTCCTTCTTCTACTTTCTATATGCCAAACAGTCAGCTGTATCAACCTGCCCCTCCCTCTCTTTCCTCCGTCGTCGAAAATGTCCTGCCCTCTGTTGGGACTAAAATCAACTTCTCCAAAGGTCTACAGTCCCCTTCAGGTCTCGTCCAACACTGCACCGCCGTCGCTCTATCGCGATGTCTGGTCAAGTATCAAAGCGTATACGAGCAGTTCCGTAAGATAGCGGAGGCACTGGAGGAGAACGAAGATGGCCAGTGGAACAAAAGATGTCGAGAGCTGGAGAGAGAAGTGCGCCGTCGGGTGCCCGAATTCCAGGTCATCATTGGCTTTTCACAACAAAAACATACTGGCCTTCTCAATCTGACCAAAATTGCCCTGCTTGCGGAAATGGCGCAAAGGCTGCTCTGGCTGTATCATCGCTGCTTGCCGGCTGTTGTTGCTGAGGCTCGATTCGATTTGGGCAAATTACTCTCGGCATTCGCTCAGGATTCAGAGACGCAGACTGAAATCGATGACGACAATGCTGTAGCTACGTCAACTCGATTGTATCGTGTTCAGAAACTTCACATCTTGAGCCTTTTGAAAGACAGCGATCAATTTATCTGGACTAGTAAAATTGGTACGTGTGTTCAATCAATCGGAATAGTTGAATATTTATCGTCTTCATAGCGACGCTACCTCACACCCCACTACGCGTTCTTCTTATGTCCTTGACTTCGACCCCAATTCCTGCCATTCGTACAGGGATTGAGGCCCTCCTGCGGCATATCCTTGCTGACAGTATCCTCTTTCAAGAAGACCGGAACGAACCGGATCTTTGGTTAGACGCTCTCCCAAAACACCGCATCTCTGCAACTGCGGCAGAATCTACTATCTTCCGAGGAGAAACAGAAGGCTTAATCACCTTTCTCGATGATTGTGTCCAGCGTTGCGTGAAAACTCCATATCGCTATGTCGAGGCTTTGCATAACGACGCAAAGATTTCAGACGAGAATGAGGATACTAAAGAACGACTCGATATGTATCCCAGCCCCCTCCTGATGACCGTCATGGAGCAACTCGACGCAAAGTTGAACGGCAAGTTACTTGCTGCGTCGCATCTTTTGGGCATCGTATCGTTCATTCGCAAAGTTCTGGTGAATCTTGCCAGCAAAACTTCGGATTTGCGCTTTTTGCGTTCATATGCTCATAGATTGGACGAAATGTTACTCATGGAAAGGCTTTCTCAACCATCGCCGACCTTCTTCACAAGCGTCCGCCGAGAAATCGACATCCTTTATGCCAGCCTTTCCTTCTCATCTTTTTCTGCACCAATCGTCGGCGGCAGCACGCCAGAGATGGAAGGTTATATTGAAGTAGCGGAACGCACACCAGTTCGTGAGTCACTTCTGTGACGGCCTATGAAGGAATGGCTAACTGTGCGAGCAGCTGATAGTAAACGTCTTCGTATCGCTGCTGCATCGCAGCTGGTTGATTGGATGCGCACATTGAACCAGCCGCTCTCCCCCGATAACCTGAAGCGATTCGTAGCCGTCGTAACTTCTTTGGACGCATCCTTGTTCCAAACCATCATCGAAAACCTTATACCCGGTCAAACGGACGTATGGTCTGCTTTGGAACTCGTGTCGACATTCTCGGAATACAGGCACTCGTGAGTATTTGCTACGACTATTTCACCCTGGATTGATACTTATCTGTAATGTTTGTCAGAATGTCCTTCACACAGCTCTACTCACAATCTGGACTCAGGGAAGTCAGCAAGCCAGAATGTCAAGATTTATTGGTCGAATCAATATTTCTGACGTACCCAACATACGTTGATATCACTCGCGCTATCTATCTAATTAAGCATCGCATCTCGGCTGCTCGCCAGGAGGACGATGCAATGGCGAGCCATATAACTTTGCTTGCCCGCGTTTACACCGCTTCAAAGTCGATGTTGTCGTCGGCAGATTTGCATGCTATCAAAGAGCTCATTTTCGTCCAGAAGAGCGCCTTTAAAGACACTATGGAGTCCCCGGCGTTGTTAGATGTGCTTCAAGGCAAGTTGTCAAACACCTTCTCGACACTGGTTCCTAACATGTTCTCAACCAGCAATACAATGTTTGCTTGACGCGTCCATTGACCCCTCGTCATCAGACGACCGTTATATCACATCGGAGATCAGTAATCACTGGTTCAATACTCTCAAAACAGGCCTAGACAACCTGCCGCTAGCTTCGGTATGTGTTAAACAATATTGGTCATTACTGGGCACTGAGAACTTTTCTTCAATATAGGTGGATACAGCCTGTGTATGGCTAAAATATCTGGAATCCGATCAGCTATTTGACTTGCTCGACTTCCTCGAAAGAGATTCACAACATGCGGCCGATATCTCGACAAAGCACCCTATCAACGTCGTTCTAGGCGCTCTTTGTAACATGAGCACTTCCGAATTCCAGACAGAACAAACGTTAGTTTCGAGGCTACCTCAATTACTATCGTTGAAGGCGATCTTGTCAGATTCGCCCCTCTTGGAGCAGATAATTGCAGTCGCGATCGAAGCCTCCCTTCCTATTGGCTTAGATGGGTGTATACCTGTTTCTGCATCGCTCTCGTCGCAACTTACTACCGTGATTCAACGTGCCGAGATTCGTTGGGCCCGCCGAGGCGACCTAGGCAAAGAGGAAATCGATATTCAGCCCTTCCTCATGCAAAATATTTTCTCTGATTCGACTGCCAAGATTTTGTCATGTCTACTGTATCGTCAGCCGTCTTCGTATCAGGCCTTCGTCGACTGGCTGAATTCCGAACAACCAATGAAGCACGACACACAATATCTTGTTCCCATCTTTTATGCTTTCATCGACTCCTCGTCGTCGAATGCCGCAACTACGGTGCAAATCATGCCTAATATTTGGCTCCCTTTCACACCTGGGATCGTCCAGATAATTGCAGATATAAATGCAGCATCTGATGTGCGCACGCGAGCACAACGTTGCCTTTTGGCAATTCTATCGAACTCTTCGAAAGACTCGACCTTTTCCAAACTTTTGGACGCCGTTGCAAAGGAAATGAAAACGGTGTCTCGCACCCTGTCTCGTGAATTGCTTTCGACTGGAATCATCTTAACCAACAAATTCGGCAGCAAGGCAGACCCGATCATTGCACACATAGTAGATCACGGACTTCAGTGGTGCATCGACCAATTTGCTGGAGCTCAAGACATAACTGGATGGGAATTTTTGATTCAAGATCTAGGTTTGTATGATTCGTTCCTTTGACTTCGTGTATTACTGATTCTATTTCCAGGTTTGCTTATACATGCGTCCTCGATATCGAAAACTCACTTGGTTGAAACCTTGCTAACGGTGACAATCCAAAATCGACTCTCCAGCGTCGATGCTGTCCACCTTGCAGTTTCCTGTCTTGCCACTGCCCAGCTAAAGGTATGTTACACATAAATTTCCATACTGGTCTAACGTATTACTCAGCCCCTCATAGTCAACCGGCATCTGCAAAGCATCCTTCAACATCCTCAATTATTCAAGATATGTTCAAGTACTTCCCCGGACCTATCCACCAGTCGTGGCGCAATTATTGAGCTTCTACATGGTCTTTTCAAGTTGCATCCCCACAATACTTGTCAAATCACCCATATTGAACCTCTCATTCGAATTTATCAAGGAACATTGAGTCGCGCTGATCTTCGAATTCTTTCAATATTCCAATTGTTCGAGGTTCAACGTAAACTGTCGGTTACACCGTTGATTTCACGATGGTCCTCTGCCCCAAGTATCTCATCACAGACAGCATTGGAAGCACTTCAGTCCCTGGACCCTATCGTTGTCCTTCGTACTTGTTTAAACTTTCCACGCTGGCGCCAGTTGGACGATCAATCAGACCGGATCGGCAATCCAACGGAGGCTTATCTTTATGACCCCGTTTTTCTTATGCTCCTGTTCAGCCAGATGCTCACAGATCAACCCCCCTCATCTGCATTCGGATGGATTGAACTCTTCCGGACCAATGTTGTCTGTCTAGTTATCAGGGCCTTGTCTTCCAAAGTGAACGAAGTTCGCGACCTTGCTTTATGCCAGATTGTAGGTCTATGGAAGTTGATGGATGTAAGTAATTTGCAGTCAGAATCGTAACATTTTGCTGATCAAACGAGTAGACCGCAGATCTTCAAGAAAGGCCACACGTGCTCTACATCCTCAACTTGCTAAAAGATTTACTACCTCCCCCCAGCAGCAATCTGTCGGAATCCCCTGACCAACTCCCTACCTATACGACCCTGCTCTTGATGCATGCTTTGCGTGCTGTTTTCAACCCTTCTAACTTCATTTATCCTCTTACTGCTCGCTTCCTTCTGCAGCGCTCATCACTCGATGCTTCGGACGTCCCAATGTTGTATAATCTACTTTACAGCAGCTCTGACGATCACTGGAAGAAAGAGCGAGGATGGATGATCAAATTCCTTGCTGACGGAATGATTGGATCAGAGGATTGGCGAGCATTGAAGAGACGGCATACCTGGGATCTACTTGCTAGTCTCTTCCAAAGCGCTGATGGGCCAGAATCTGCTGCATTGAGAATGGGCATTCTCGAGGTTTGTCCGAGGCTTCTCCGAGGCTTGTCTCTACTTCTTCAAAATGCTGAAATTGGTTATAGGTCTTAGCTCACCTAACGTGTAATGCTCAGGCAGCTATATCCCTCATCCTCAAATCTGCTCTTCTCCCCTGGATTGAGATGCAACTTTCGCAACCAAACTCAAAGTCGGAAGGCGTTGAATGGTTCAAAATTCTCGAAAATATCTTAATCATCGTCGATTCTAAGAAAGTAGAGACATCAACTTCGGGCGAATGGCGTGCTATTATCTGCAGGTGTGCAATATCCCTCCTAGATAACAAAAATCCATGTAAGTCTTCTCATCAAATGGATGCCTTACTTTGAACTCAGTCTCTCCAGCATCTGTTGAAATCCTTCCGCATGCTGCCCCCGTTATCTTGCGTCTTGCTTCTCTGGAAGGCCCAACGTTAAAAGATATGTCGACTCTTCTGAATCTCGCCATGACGTGTCTAGAACGACAGGAAATTACTTCTGGCCTCGACTTGCAGTCTCTTTTGTTGTGGTCGCCGAATGAGCGCACAGTGTCGGTACCTACTGCTCTCCATCGCTCTCTTACCATCCACGAACGACTTCGAATAACGCCGTCAGCTTCAGACCAACACACGCTGTTGATGTCGACCACGGAGATGCTTTGGAGTGCATCTATGACACTGGACGAGAAATGCGTCGCATGGGAGAAGTTGTCGCCTAGAATGCTGCTATGGACATCAGTCGATCCTGCACAGCAAGTCGTTCACGATTCGGGATCAAGCGCTGGAGAATGGGTGAGAAAGCAAACCATATTTAATCTGAGGGAAGTAATACCATGATGAATTGGCATATTCGCGTGTTGTATGATTAGACAAACACTTTTATTGTATGTCTCCAATAAATTAACTCGAAGTTTATGACCCATACTATGTGCTTACGATTATCGTGAATTTGAAGGTTTGTTGGTCAATCTGCGGTTTGAAATACGTACAGCTCAGCAACACGCTACGATTGCTCCAGTAATAACTTGAATATACACTGCCGTTTCTGGGGGTAGAAAATTCGGATGCATTACTCTATGTAGATATGATTGATGAGGGCGGGAAAAGTCCAGAGGTGAGCTTGTTCCATCATCTAAGAGGTTGAACTTCGGATACGTTGACCTCTAACGGTCCCTTCAAGTCAATATCTAAGTCGAGATTATCACGGTCCGTGATATCTTGTTGAGAGTTCGGATGAGATGTGAACCTAAACCCCAACGCATCTTTCGAACCGGCATTCTTTGGGTTCGCTGACTCCTTGCTTTTCCTTCTGCGTCGTCCCTGGCTATCCGGGTCCTCTTCTCGACGCCTGACGTGTACAGAAGCGCTTCTTTCTCTCTCCCTACCACGGTGTTCCATTTCGACATCATTATTCTTCTGCTGAAATTTGGATGTATACATCGAATTCCGGGCGACCGGCCGTGACCTTCCTACTTCCGCAGTTGTCCCTGGTATTGTCAGATGTGGGTGCATTATTTCATGGGCAGTTTTTTGATGGTCTCCGTATTTCTTCAAAGTGCTGATAATCATACCAAGGTAGATGATCCCGAGGAGAAGAACACTGGTGATTACAATGCGTGGGGCTAGAGCTGTTTGGGAATCAAGAGGCGTGCGGTCTGTTGGATCGTCCACGGATCCCGTGCGCCAAACGAAGGAGAGTATGGCCGAGATAAATAGTAGCATAGCCCTAAAAGTTTTATCAGTTTCGATGACGAAGTCAAATCTTTCGCTTATGCCGTACCACGCCATCCAAACTGCTGGCGTTGCAAGTAACACCCATACGTTCCACCAGATAGACGTATTCGTCTTTCTAGCTTCCTATATAATCAATTAAATTAGGATGGATATCAAAAGAACAGGGAATACACCGCTCACTTCCGCCCATCTAGATGCATGAAACATACTCCGCATTGTGCCAAATCTGACAATATATATACAGCCGTAGGAAAGGCTCATCAAGGCACAGATTAAAGAGAGTAATGCGAAAGTGCGCGTAAGGGGATCGTTAGCTGCTTCAGGAATTTGAAAAACGGTCAGTATAGCCCTGATGATGAAATAGGTGTAAATTGAGTGATGTCAATTGAACAGATAAGTAAATTCTTACGATGCAAGTAAGGCAGACACCAGATTCAAAGTCTTCCACTCTCGTAGTAGCGAATCGATGAAGGCTTCCCATGAATGTTTGAACCGGATTAAAGCAGGCGAAACCACTGGAGGAGTCCACTCATCCGGGAATGGAAGAGGCATATGCATCATCGCTGCTGCTGGAGCTACGGTCACTTGTGTAGACAGACCAAGCCCTGAGACGATACCGGGAGCCAACATTCCTCCTACAGTCGTCATAGGAGGGGAACCGTGCGCAGTCGAAGGCGACTGAGCAGTAGAGACACTTCGAGGCCATGTGCTCCCCGAGTTGTCAATCATGCGCTGGATATCAGGCCTACTAACGTCCGCGTCTTCGTAAATCCGAGCGACACGCGAAAAATACATGGCCGGCAACCTCAGCAGGAAGTTGAGATATAATTCTCTAGGGAAGATATCAGTTGCAAAGACCTGTACGTCTTTTGCAAAATCTCGGAGCGTGTTCACGGGAATGAGGTCGTCGCAATCGTAGGCTGCATTGGATGAATATGTATCGCCAGATTCTATATCCTGTTGGCGATGCTCTGATGTACAGCAGAATGGGAAGTGTCCTTTGATTTTATAGGGATCAACTGGTATGAAGCGTTCCTCTGAAGTCGTTCGGCCGCGATGTAGATTAGAAGACCAATTCTGGAGCATTCGCAATGGAGAAGCCGCTCGCGATTTAGACCGAGAACGGGATCGCGAATTCAAGGGCTGGATGTCACTTTCTGAAGCATCATCTTGGCGACGGTTGAGAGGCGAAGGGGAATTGGTAGCCGCAGAATACACTTGAGGGTCGCTACCGCGCGTCGTAAGATGGGAGAAAGCTATGTGACTTTCAATGAGACTCAATACAAGAAGAATCAACGACCATATCGACCTTGTCCAACACTCCTCATGGTAGGCAATGAACTGCGATCGCTATCGAATGAAACTCTTTGCCGAGGAGTCTCTTTCCCAAAAGAACTGTGGTCTGTTGCATGCGTCCTCTGAATGATTGAAGGAAGATCTTCAATGAAGCGACTCGGGCTTAACTCTCGTGGTCGTGATAGTTCATAGCTCTGACCGTCAAATTGTCCAGCCGTGATGGCGGATAGGGAACTGGGTGAATCAAGGCTATGTCGATAACCGCGCTTGATATTTGACAAAGCAAAGTTCGTCGGTCGCGCTATGCGACTGGCATTAGGGGACGGTACCGATGACATTGGCAAAGCTGATAGCTTGTCTGAGGATGTCAGCTTTGATGAAGACGTGGTTCCATGCGAGTCTGTATGAACGATGTAGTTATACGAAATGTTAATGCTAACGGAAGTATTAGAGCACTTACGAGTATTATCAGATGATGCAACCGATACATTCAGCTCTGGAGCTGCCGATTGAACTAGGGAGGTCCGTACATTCAGGTAAAAGATAAATTCAAGCTCGGAGTGCACTCACCAGAAATATGACTTCCGATTGACTTGTCCTCGACCCCAACTTCCGCATTTTCGTCCGTCGACGGGAATGGTACACGAATCATAAGGGCCTCAAAAAGAGCGAATAAAATTTGGAGAGTAGAGTCAACGAAGAACATAAAGTGGCGAAGGCGCAATGCTCTCCTAGACCACAGCAGCAAAGCGCCTTTTGTAGGTCATTTATTTTTGTTGGCGAGCTATTTCTAGTCTTCTTTTGAGTTGAATGACATTGTAACCTTACTTCGGAATTTGTACCCCCACCAGCGGGGTGGATATTGGCTGCACTGGCACTGAAAACCGGTTTTGGACTGTGTTGGAGAGGTGTGCATTCGAGTTTGCGTGCGAAATTTCTGCACGCGTCACTTCCCCAAGCGTAATTTCCCGAACCGGCGTACTCGTGGCACGAGGCGCTCTGCCAAAATCATGGGCATAGAGCGCTAGCACTGCTGCTGAGTGCTGAGGCACACGATTGGAAGATAAAAAGGATGCACAGTATGGCTGTGTTCAAGATATTAGCGCGTATGTGGTATGTGTACTGTAAATGATAGAAAACGAAACCGGTTATACAAGGTGTAGTTTTTCGAGGGGTATGATCCTTCCAAACAAACAGAACAACAGATGCTCACTCAATCCTTCCGCGAAGCCAACTCAACAGACCCTTCGTCCCTTCTCTCTCCCAAACACGCCTTTGAGGGACCCGGAAACTAAAAAAAAAAAAAGGAATTTTTTGTCAGGACACCACAACAGACCGGAACAATTGCGTACGTGTTCCCATCCACCAAAAAGACATCCAGCGGCAGCAGTCCCAGCTCCGGCGGCAGTCTACCAATTTCGTTGTCCCTCACGTCTAGTTCTTCAAGTCTCCACTCGGGCACATTGCGATTCCCTTTGAATGTCTCCGCGAGTCCTAGAAAGCCATTGATCTCTGAAATTCTATTGCCCCTCAACCGAAGATGACGCAAGCCTTGGCGATGTGGAGACGCTAGGATCAGTGCTGTTAATGCATCAGATGTCAACGAAGAGTTGCTGAGAGCGTTATAAGACAGGTTCAAGGTTTGCAGACTGGGGAACAGTTTGGTGATGGTCGGAATTAACAGCTCGTCGGATCGTGGAGGGGTGCTGGAGCCTGCTTGTGAGGAATGGTGCACAGGGACCAAATCATTGAGATTACACCCCTCTAAATCTAATTCTTCAAGTTTTGGTAAAAACCCGCTTGCACTGAACGTAGCACTAGGAAGAGCGAACGATCTGTCCATGCGACGATTCACGAGAATAAGAGAGCGCAACGTATCGGCGAATGGAAGAGTAATAATGATCGACAATGGGAGAGTAGGCGTTGGAACTGATAGGTCGCCTGTACGCAAGGGAGACGAGAGGGAGAAAGCGGATGGTGCGGCCATTGAGAAAGCCCTTCCGTGGCCTGCAGATTTAGTCGGAGGGGCAGATGGGGGCAGTTTGAGGGTCTGCGTGTTCAGCGTGAAATATTGCGGGCTGCTTAGACTATGAGACGGTGTCGGACTGCTTGGAGTGGGGCTCGGCGAGGCATCTGAAGAAACAGTTGGCTTTTCTTCAGATTGTGTATGGGCCGCTGCCGCCGCCGCCGCTGCTGCTCGCGCACGTCGTCGTCCCCCTTCTGTTAGAAGACCCTGCTCGGCCTCGATCTCCCACGCTTCTCTTACCACTTCCGCTGGCTTTACAGGCTTGTTCCGCTGTCCCACCGCAGATTTGGTATCCAAAGCCGGAGGAACGGCTGACGCTTGAGTCTTGGGGAGTCCTGGTAAAGTCGGCTCATCCCAGTCATCGATGACAGGAGCTGCAGCCGCTGCTTTCCGAAGGTTGGCGCGCTTTTCAAGTTCCAATTCCCATGATTCTTTCATCACTCTTTTACCAACTAGTATGCGTATGACATTTTCCGGTGGATCTTCTGTGGAGAAATCGAAATTGAGTTCCTGTTTGAGGCCTTTGAAAGCTTCCTTCACCGAATCGAGATTGACTTGTGTTTCAGAGAGGTCAAAAAGCCTCA
Organism: Pholiota microspora; assembly: GCA_003314615.1. Lineage (NCBI taxonomy): Eukaryota > Fungi > Basidiomycota > Agaricomycetes > Agaricales > Strophariaceae > Pholiota > Pholiota microspora. Next base: position 10,261 of record QFFD01001236.1, read on the forward strand.
AGGCCTGGAAAAAAGGAGGGCTGAAGAGTGACGGGGGGAACGAATCATCGTCCATTTCACATTTCTCGAATTTGACTTCCTTCAGTTTCTTTAGAGAAGACAGACTTCGAAGCAGCTCTCGAGCAAGGCCCAAGGAATTACCAGACAGATTGATTTTGACCAATGAAACAGGAAGGCTTGTATCGATGTCTTTTGCGCGAATTTTGTTGTAGGACACATCGAGATTTACAAGGCGGGGTAGAGGCGTGGTCGAATGAGACACGACAGGTGTGAAGAAGCCTCCGCTGCTCTGCTGACTGGATTTTGCTCTGCTGTTCTGGTCGATGAAAGGCGAACCGAAAGGGAGAGACGTTAGGGAATTGTGAGATAGATTCAGAGTAGTTAGCTCTGGAAGAGCAAATAATTTCTCCGGCAGGTATGTGAGGGCGTTGTGTGACAGATCAAGGACAGTCAAAGACGTCAGATCTGTAAAAGTAGTCGGAAGAGAGGTCAATTTGTTCTTATGAAGCTATGTAACATATACTTCATTAGCATATATATACACTTTGGAAACTGAAAAAGTGCCTACGTCAATGGTCTTGAGAGAACCGAACAGTGAGATTTCATGTTGCACCTCCTGGATATCGTTGCTCCACGCCTTCAGAACTGTCAGGTCCTGGGCTTCGAACCATGCTGGTTTGTTCTGTCCACCTCTTCGGGAAGGCTTGGGCTCCGACGGCGGCAGAACCGGCTCGTTAGGGACAGATTTGAGGGGATCCGGCGTCAAGCCTAAATGAATTTCAAACAATGCGGACGGCAGGCATGGAAGAGACCGCGTAGAAATATTGAGAGACCCTGAGTACAGAACAAAAACCCTTTCGCTCGAATTCAGCACAACGCATGCAAGGCAAGTTGGCTCTCACCTGTGCTTCTTGCCTGTTCAATAGTTTCCCTAATTGACAGCCGTCCAAGTAAGTCCTCTTCTTCCTTGTCCGGTGCAGTAGGCAAAGCGTCTTCCAACGTCGACAAATTGTCCATCCCACCGCCGTTCGGCTTGACCATTGCTTTCTTCGCCTCTGCTCTCTTCAATGCGATAGCTTCTTTGATGCTTATTGCATTTGCAGAGCTCGTTGGAAGCGGGGGTGTAGGTTCTGCTGGCACCCTAGATTTTGTAGGTGTAGTTGACCTTGGAGTAGTAGCCCTGGGAGTAGACAGCGTCCTTGCTCTCACTTGGTCATTCGGGGTCGCAAGTCTGGCACCATTCACAGGACTGGGTGACACTGCTGTTCGAGAACCTGTCGATGTCTTGGGCTTCGAAGGAGTAGTCGCCCTAGGAGTAGACAAAGTCCTGGTCCTCACTGGGTCACTCGGAGGGGCGAGTCGTGACTTGTCTGGCGTAGATGGCGGTTTGATACCTGAGCGAGACGAAGATGATGGTTGGGGAATTCGCGACATAGCAATCGATTGGAATTCAAGACCCTCCCGGGATTTTTAATGCGGGGTAGAAATGAGAGAATACTTGATGTTGCGAAGTAGGAGTACTTGAGTTACACGAGCCCCCCTTCGGCGCGTTCGAAACAATTCAAGCTCCGATACAACACCTGGCGGGCATTCAAATGCCAGCTGAATTTAAGCGCCCATCATACCTACAGTCGACATCGACACTGGAAGCGTCCAGAAGGAAACCAGCACCAATACATACTACCAGCATCACCCGTTGTATATTCAATATACATAGTTCATAGACTTCATCATAGTTCCCTCCATCGGACTGGCGCTACTTTATCATAAGATAGAGCAATGGAGATCAGCACAGTGAATGGCGCATCATCCTCATCCCCGCGTCTCTTGGGAACTGGAAAGCTTTTATGTGTAGTAAGCCTGTTCTCCCATCTGTCTTCCACTCTCTGATCAAACATCCACATGATAGGTGTGCGGAGTACGAGCACCTTTCAATAACGGCAGACGCTCTTACCCCACGTGTGGGCTAAGATGTGCCGGGAAATTACAGGATCTGCTTAAGGTAGATGTTGATGTTAATCGAAGCCAAGATGATACAAAACCTCTCTGTGTGGTATGATTTTATAGTCCTACTTCCATGATCAGATTTGACTGATGCCACCAATCCCAATCTCACAGGTATGTGGTGTGCGCCCTCAGTTCAATAACGGTCGCCGTGCCTTTCCCACCTGTGGAAACACATGTGCTAGAAACCTGCAGGATATGATGATTGGCCCGAGCTCCCTTATAGGCCAGAACAGTGCCAAATCTTCAGACAAAATGTGTAAGGTGCGTTGGTCAATTATTTATATTACAAAATTTAGAATATGTCCTCTTGCTTCATTGGACTCGTAGATGTGCAAGTTCCGTCCAAGATGCGAACGGGCAGGCAAAATATATCCAACCTGCGGTCTCACCTGCGCTGCAAAGCTGCACGCCAGAGACCGTCAAATATTGTCCGATGGCCCTCAAAATGACGCCAAGCAGGAAGAACCTGAACCTGCTTACACTTTCTTGGAACCTGTATCAGAGGCCTCTGCTACGGAAATATCACAAGAGCCTTTCGACTGCATAATATGCCTCGAAACTTTGGAAGGGCATCACATGGCTCATTTCGCTTGCGAGCACACGTTCTGTCGCTCCTGTTTGAAAGGCCATATTACCTCCGAGCTCGAGCAACACCATTATCCCATCATATGTCCGTCCTGCAAGATAGGCAAGAGACGTTTTGACAAGCCAGTATCCGGTGGGTCTTTATATGATTAAGCTTCTTAGTTTTTCTCGATTAAATTATCTGTTCTTAGCTGTCGACGAGACGATGATCCAAAATCTTGGCCTCGGAACTGAGCTACTCGCAATCTTCTACGAGTTACAGCTATCTGCCCATAGCATCGCTATTCACTGTAAGAAGTAAGTTTCTCTTCCGTCGTCTCAAACATAAGTTATAAACCAAAGGCTGCTTCAGATGCAAGGAAACAATGTTCGTCGATCGAGGCGATTATCAGCAGATCCAAGTAATCGAGTGCCCACTTCCACTCTGCAACTATCTGTGGTGCAAGAACTGTCAACGGGAAGTTATTCACGGGAGGCCGAGACACTCATGCGATGGCTCGAAAGAGCTGGAGCATTTGATTAAGAAGAAAGGATGGAGACACTGCCCAGGTTTGTACTCGTAACCTCGATTAGCCGAACCTCTAAAAATATTTGCATCTTGACTTCAGGATGTAAAACACCCGTCCAGAAATCAGAAGGATGCAACCATATGACGGTGCGTATTCCAGTCCTCACTCTAAGTAAGTAGTGCTAATTACGGTGTTTAGTGCACTGCCCCAGGTTGCAATACGTACGTTGTGTCTATAATTCTAACCCGTCAGTTCCCTTGGGAGTTAACATAAATTTCAGCCATTTCTGTTATCATTGTGGGGCCAATATCATCAAGTCCCTTCTCTCCGGTGATATTCGCGAGGCCACCAAGACGCATTATGAAAGCTGTAAGCTATTCTGAACGAGTTGTACGTTAGCGCATATACGTTTTCAAAAAGGTATTCCATGTTGTGTATATGCAGAATTTAGTGTACGACAATGTAGAATCTGAAATATTTATAAGGATCGTTGCTTCGTAAACGCTCTGAATGAAGTTATAAGGAAGCCATTCTTATGGAGGATCAAATGATCGACTGCCCCAAATAGAGTATTTATTTCCAAAAGGAGAGACATCCTGTCCCTTTTTCTCAAGTAAGACCATATTTCCCATATCTTTTGGAACGGATGCATTTTGTTGAGGATAAATTGATCAACGACAAGCACCTACGTACATTACTGTAACATCGCGAAATGGTAGTTACAAGCAGCAGTCATGGGTTATGTTACACACAGTAAAGAATTTGAATAAGTAAAGTTAATAAAGTGGGGGTTTCACTATTTTTGTTGTTGGCTACGAAGGGCCGCAGTCCAAGTGAGCTGCATACAGGGCGTAAGAACGAAAGAATCACCGGGCGTAGGGATGGAAGTTATGTTGACCGCGCTGACCAGTTCTCTGCGGACCAACGCCTGCGGGACCGCCCATAGCTGCAGCTGGACCGGCGGGTGCGCCTCTGGGTCCTCTGGGAATATTTGCGTTCATTCCTCCACCGTTCATCATACCCTGAGGAATCCCGCGGCCCATACCACCCATCGCGGGTCCACCACCACCCATACCGCCCATACCCATACCCATGTTCATATTCGGACGCATACCGCCCCCTGGGAAGCCGCCCGCTCCGCCCATGCCGCCCATCATCGGGTTCATACCACCACCCATACCACCCATCATCGCGGGATTCATGCCACCAGCCCCGGACATCTGGAACATCCGGGTGTAAAGGGCGGCGAGAGCCTGAGGATCGAAAGGTGTGTTGCCAGCGCCGGCCCCTGCGTTTCCTGCTGGGCTACCGCCGAAGTTCCCTAGTTGGCCGGGGAAGCGAGCGCCTGGTGCGCCTGTTGTTGGTTGCACGTATTCTGAGCCAGCTGCAGCTGCAGCTGCGTCTTCGTGAGGGAAGTTATCACGCTGGTAACGTGGTTGTGCCAGCTTAACATCAATCTAGAAAAAGGTTAATTGTATTGCAACGGGACAAGAGTGACTCGTACCAATTTGCCGTCAATTTCCAAGTTACCAAAACCTAGGAAGGGTTGTACATTGGTATCTTCAAAGGAGACAAAGCCAAATCCTTTGCTACGGCCCGTTTCGCGATCCAACATGACTGTCGAGTCAATGACCTTGCCAAATTGCGAGAAGAATTCACGCATTGACTCAGATGTAACACTACCAGCCAATCCGCCGATGAATAACTTTGTTGCACGCTGGTGCTCTTGCCTGGGAATGGCTCTCTTGGGATCAATCTTAGGACAAAGGTGAGAAAGTGAGGACCACGCTTGTTATAGATGTGCTTACAATCTTGCCATCAAGGTAATGCTCGCGGACCATGACCGCGTTTACGCTAGCTGGATCATCGAAAGTCAAAAAAGCAAAGCATCTTGAACGCCCAGCCGCATCTCGCATGATGGTACATGCATCAACTTTTCCAAATTGTGTAAAATAATCTCGTAGTGATTCTACAAGATATGAAGTTCAGCTCTGACGACGTAAATAACAGAAAAAGTATATATACCATCTGTAGTATCCCAATTTAGCCCGCCAATGAACATTTTTCTATACAAATGGCAATTCCAGTTCAAAAAATTGCGGATTGGCGCGAATTTGACGAATTTGAGGAAGGAGATGTACGGGAATTGACAGATATAGAAAAGGCAAAATTGTGCTATTAGCATGGGTAGGCTAGACAAGGATGTTATGACAAGGAGGAGAGAAGATGAAAGACTCTACTGTGGACCAGATATGGACGTGCTGATAGCCTAGCTTAGACCTAGCAACAAGCTGCAGATACGCTAGAGCTAGCTTAGACGAGCGACTGACTACGCGAGAGTCTTCTAGCAACATACAGGCAACAAGTGGCCCACAGTAGGCACCCCTTTTCCAAACAAAAAGAAGTTTAGCCGCCGAATGAGAAAAAAAATCTTACCCTTCATCCTTCATCTCCGACGGTCGTACAGAGCGTTCATTTATTGGAATATTTGAGTAACCTCCATCGGTTCGGGGAGGTGCCGAGTCGCGGTATTCGTTGGGAGAAGGTTGTTCGTATGTTGGAATCTGCTGTGGTGCAGGTTGTGTATACGTCGGAATTGCCGACCCGTTGGTGGCAGGTGCTTGCGTAGGTGGATTAGAGGAGCTTCGTCCAACGACCGGTTGAGCCGGCTTCGTTTCTTCTGGTGCCTCTACCTTTACAGAGGGGTCTTCTGACGGTATGGGTTCTGTCGATTGTACCGTCTCGTTTTCTTCTTGGGGCTGCTCAGTTTCACCCTCGTCGTTTCCGTAAAGGTCTGAATCACATATAAGAGGTAATACAACCAATATAAACGGGTCACTTACCACCGTACAAATCAGCATCGAGGTCGGACATGGCAGGAGGTTGGCGGTTGTATAGAGAGAGAGTATCGCGGATGAAAGAAGAGAATGTCACGAATGTAACGGCATCACACCCGTGTGAACATAGCGCTCGGGCCATGTCATCCGGCCTTCAAGCGAAAATGCGTCTCGTAATAATTAACTTTCTCTTTCCATACCTTTCTGAGTCTTTTCTTCAATCAAGCGTCAGGCCTGTATTTCTGTAAGCTCGCTATTTATTTGACTGCGGATTATAATAAGGAATTACCGCCTGGTGCATTATCTGCGGGAATGGCATTTGACGACAAATCCAAGGCTGTATTTCTCGAAATATTCTGATCTTTTTGCGCTCGACACATCTTCACGTTCTTTTCTCAGTCCTTGCTATGCAGTCTGCATACTCATGTAATTTTCTAACAGCCCCTTTCTGGTCGGTGCGTAAAGTCATCTGGGATGTATGTATCACAGTGTCGGGAATGTTCAGATCCTTTGCTATATATCAACTGCAGTGCTTTTATCTCTGCCTAACGAGACCCTCATCCGTGGAGAGCGCTTTTCTAGAAGCTTGTTTCCGTACACAGGGAAACTGGCGATGGTTTTTATCCGCAAAAATATCCATCCTTCACGCAAGCAAGGATATCCCGATGCAGGAGTAAGGCTGGGGTGGGGGAAAGAGAGCCAGTATTATTTCTGCGTTCTGCTTGATATTTCTGTGATAGATGTCCAAAAGGAAGAGGTTGGGGCGCTTGAAGTCAGCATTGGTTTAGGGTCCGAAGACGTTGATACAGTGCCGTAATCAAGAGACGACCCTGACGACGGCTTAAACCGTAACGCGTTTCCACGTAGACATCCCAGAGACATCCTCTATCCTCTTTGTTGAACTTGCCTTCGCTCAGATTCATGGTGAGTGTTACCAGGACATGCCGATAGTAATATTCACATTGTTCCCGTTCAGCTAATCTCGACTTTGATGATTGGAAGACCCTAACTTATCGATGACACGTCGAACATCTCAAGTCCATCCAAGGCTGCCGCAAGAACGTTGACTCTTACACAATTCTCTTCAGCGCACGGGCGAGGCCCTTGTACCTGGTCCAACTTGCCGCCTAGTACGCGAGATAATGAGTGCTATTGTCGCGCCTACTCTGGCCATGGTGAGGAAGCGCAAAGCTGAAGAGGTCGAAGATCTTAAGAAATTAAAGCTCATCAAGGATGTGAGTTCAGATCTTATAACAAGATATTGTGTCCATAATATACTGACCGAGTGTCGTCAATATAGCCTAAGATAAAGAAGAATTTCGGTACACTCTCTCATGAAACCTTGAAGGATCGTCTCACCCCTTGGATTTGATATACAAGACCAATACTTCACCATCGATCAAATCACTCGAGAGACTACGGTTACTCGTCAATTCGTGTTCGCGAATTATGGCGGCAACATACAAAGAATTTTTCCAAAGCCTTCTCAGCACTTTCTTGATAAACATGGCCTGAACGACTTATTATTCCAACCATCTGGATATCAACCTGGGGCACCCCAGCTACCTGGCGCCCCTGGGTTATGGTTCAACACTGAAGCTGGTGCTGATTTTGATTACACTCTGAGAACGTTCGTGAAG